>PVIC010014793.1:0-36230 GCA_004025085.1 Thryonomys swinderianus | reverse complement strand
TTTTTGAGACAGGGTTTCATTTTGTAGTTCACGCTGGCCCTGAGCTCACTACAGCCCAGGCAAGCCGCAAACATAGCAATCTTCCTGCCTCTGCTTTTTAAGTTCTGGGATTACAGGCGTGAGCCACCATGCCCGGCAACTGAGTTATTTTTTTGTTTGTGCTACTGAGGGCTGAACTGAGGGCCTCCTCCCTGAGCTACATCTGAAGCCCTCTTATTTTGAGACAGAGTCTCACTAAGTCACTAAGTTGCTTGGCGGAGCTGACACTGGCGAGCCTTCTATCACAGGTGAGAGCAATGTTAATGCCTCCTTCCAGGTGCCTGTTCCTGTGGCCAGGAGCAGCCTCGTTTTATGTTATTGTGTGTTTGCTCTGCTTTTAGTCCATGGCCTGCTACCGAAGGACTGATCAGTAAAGATTGACTCCAAGAAGTAATTATGACCCTGAGTCCTTCCCTTCACCCCCTGGACTGGGCCCCCCTGACTAAGGCTCCGTGAAGACACACTGTCCCATTGGGTACCCCCGCACCCTGGCACCTAGCACAGCACCTGCGGGTACTGAAGGGATCAAGCGATCACTGACATTTTTAGAATTCTTTCCCCATTCCCCAGGCCTCGTCCGTTCCCCTGGATCTTGAAGCAGGGTTCACATTTTACACCACTCACTCATCTCTGCTCCATAATGATAATAAAAGAAACTCACTGTGTCTTCAGGCATCCACATTTAGGGAGCGCGGCCCATAACCTGGGTGGGTGGGTCTTTGGTACCAGTTCTTCTCCGAAGTTTAAACATGGATGCCCTTCCAAAGCCTCATCTGCTCAAGGGAAGGGCTCCTGGAAGAGGCCTGGGTTGGGGGGGTTACAGCTGACTTGCTCTTAGGAGCTGGGGTGTGGACAGGGTCACCTGTGTGGGACCCGGAGGGTTTATCTCCCTTCCCAGTTGCTGTGGCCTGAGCAGCTGGCCTCTCTGTGTCCCTTCGCCGTGCTCTCTACCTCAGAGCTGGCCAGACACAGACTGTAGAAATGAGCCCCACTAACCTCCCCTTCCTTAATTTCTGGTGTCGGACGTTGAGTCCCCGGGGTGAGTTCATGTCACACATGGACTAAGACGGAGGATGATGCGTTGTTGGCTTTGATGTTTCGCTAGTCAGATTCAGCTGTGCCAGGTGTCTCCTGCCCGGCACACTGGCGCATAAAGACTTACTGAGGAAGCAGACTAAAGAAGTATCTACCAAGTGTGAACCGAGTATGCAGCTCTGAAATAAAGGTTCTGGGAAATATCTTTTTACAGAATAAAAGATACAGAAGCAACTTGAGGCACATCCAGCTGTATTATTTTTGATAAAGGGGCCAAATCTTTTCCCTGGAGGAAAAATAGACTCCTTAACAAATGATGCAGGAAAGACTGGCTACCTACAGGCCAAGGATTGACCTACACCTGTAAACTAAAATCGAAGATCTAAACATTGGAACAAAATACTTAACCTGCTGGAAGACAGAAGAACTAAAACTCTTGAAGACACAGGTGTAGGCAAAGACTTTCTAAAAGCCTGACTGTACAAGAAATAATACCAAGAGACAACAGATGGCATCACATGAAATTAATAATCTGCTGCCCAGCAAAGGAAACCACAACACAGGAACAACGTACAAAATGGAAAATTTTTTGGCCAGTTACTCCTCAGATAAAGGATTACTACCTAGAATATATAGAGAGAACTCAAAAAAATTAACCCCCAAGTTTAATGATCAAGTTAAAAGGTGGGCACCTTAAGTGAACCGACACTTCTCAGATGAAGATACACACACACACACACACACACACACAATATGCAAACTGATACAACCACAAGGAAATCAGTATGAAGATTCCTCAAAAAGTTAAGAGCAGAAATTACACTTGGTCCATCTTCCCCAGAGTTAAAACTTCATAGCACAGTGATGTATGCATATCCGCACTTATAGCAGCGCAATGCATAGTAGCCAAATCTTGGAGACAGCCTGTGTCCATCTACAGATGAATGAATAAAGTGTGGTGCTGATACACAATGGAGCACTACTCTGTCATGAAGAAGGAACACACTCGAGTCATTTGCAGAAAAACAGATGCACTTGGAGACCATAATGCTGAGTGAAATACCTCAAACACAGAAGCTTAAATATTGTATGTTTTCTCGTCTATGAGAAATTCAATAAACTATGCAATAAGAGACAAATAGCAGAGAGAGAGAGAGCATTATAATCCAGTACAGAAAATGTATCTAAAAGTATACTTTTACTTAGTACAGTTGTTTTACGTTTTGTATTTTCTTTGGCCATGAGTCCAGTTTTAATCTGTATATATGATAATTAACTTCATGAGACCTTATACAATAAATGAACCTGATGCTGGAAAAATAGAAGGGGGGCAGAGGAAGGGAAAAAATAATTGTGTTATGTACTTGTACCAGTTCCCTACAGCTCATGTAATCGTTACGTACTGCAAATATCTACTAGCAAAAGCATTAAACAAAAGAGGAAGAGCTTTGCACAGTAAGTCAGCCCCCAAGGTCGGTGGCGTTATAAAGAGGTTTTGTATTTCTCTTGCAGTTCCACAGGCTGCATGGAGCTCTGGCCTTAATTCGTGGATGAGGAGCCGGAGTAGCTGCTTAGAGTTTAAGGAAAGGCAATCATGCCTCGCTCCCTTAATGTCACAAATCCTTCCACTGATGACGCCCCCTTCAAGTCCCCTCTGCTCCTACTCTCAGTCCAGCTCCTCAGACATAGGCCACGTCTCTGCTCTGCACACGGTGTTGTACGGGTGTCTCCAGGGACTGCTCTGGGGGAAGGCGGGTGTGGACGAAGTAGAGGAGGCTGAGAAAAGTAACTTAGGACTGAATGTCCCGCGCCAGCGCAGCCATACCTCAATATATATTATACGTCGTGTTTTGAGGAAGAGTCTGAAGCTAAAACACTTGAAAACCACAATGTGCTCTTTGACTGTAGTGATTTTTATAGATTGCAGGTTCAAGGACTCTATAATCTGATGTTCTGATTTGCGGTCTCTGAGTGTCACGGCTAGGACAGACCTCCCACCCACAGGACCTTTCCAGGAACTGCAGGGATCCTCCTGCTCCAAAGGCGCTGCGTATCGGGCCTGGTTCTCCATTTCTGCACAGCAGCTCTCGCTAGTGCTGTCCAGCTACCCTATCACGCTTCCCTTCGGAACCCGGGAGGCTTGTGCAGCTGGCCAGCTCAGTCTGCCCTGGAGAACGCCTTCGTGTAGACTCCCCGAGACAGGCATCACCGTCGCGTTTGTCTGTCCAGCCTCCGTCCCACTTGCTTCCTTGGTGTTCTTTGCTGCAGTGAAAGTCCTCATGCTAAGAACTGGGGATTTAGGCCTCAAAACCACCCAGTGAAGTAAGCATCATTATCCCACCACACACCAGGAAGAGTAAGAAATTTGCTTAAAGTTACACAGTGGCTCACACCTGTAATCCCAGTACTCAGGAAGCAGAGACATGAGGATTGCTGAGTTCGAGGCTTGCCTGGGCTACATAGTGAGCTCAAGGCCAGCCTGAACTACAAAGTGAGACCCTGTCTCAAAAAAAACACACAAAACTTAGACTGCAGATGGCACAGGAGGGACTGTGTACCTGTGGTCTGGCTCTAGACTGGAAACCTTAGTCACTATGTAAAGACAGTCCACACTCTACTATGTGGTAGACACTTTCACATCAGTCCAGTGTGTTAAAATGTTTAGAAAAGATTGATCGCCAACTATGAAGCCTTGTACATCATAAGACCCCTACCTTCCACTCTAGTCAACAGATGGTCTAGAGACACATAGATTCAGAAATAATAATGATGGTGCTGCCCGACAGGAAACACATACAGCCCTTGCTTTATATCAGACACTTCTATGTGCTTTATATATATAAACTGATTCAATTTCCATAAGAACTTATGAGGAAATACCATTTTTTTTTTGAGACAGGGTCTCGCTTTGTAGTTCAGGCTGGCCCTGAGCTCACTATGTAGCCCAGGCAAGCCTGGAACTCAGCAATCCTCCTGTCTCTGCCTCCCGAGTGCTGGGATGACAGGTGCAAGCCACCATGCCCAGCACTGTGGTATGTGGTGCTGATTGCTGTTTGATTGTTGGTGGGCATGAGTCACCACGCCCAGCATTTTATGTGGTTACCAGGATTGAATTCAGGACCTTGCACTTGCGAGGCA
Source organism: Thryonomys swinderianus (assembly GCA_004025085.1). Classification (NCBI taxonomy): domain Eukaryota; kingdom Metazoa; phylum Chordata; class Mammalia; order Rodentia; family Thryonomyidae; genus Thryonomys; species Thryonomys swinderianus. Next base: position 32,018 of record PVIC010014793.1, on the reverse strand, counting down.
GGCGCCGGAACCACTGAGCTAAATCTCCGGCCCTACCATTTTTTTTTTTATACCCAGAGAGGTCAACCAGCCCATCCAGCACTGCAAACAATTAGAAACAACCAACAAGTACCCTACCAGAAGTATGTGTTGGATCTAGGGTTTAAACTCAGTCTGATTCAAGAGTCCAGTTTTGTTCCTGCCATTCTGTTATCCCAAATAGTTGTTATCACATAGCTGGTGATATCAGGACCTGAAAAAGTGACCTGAACACAGCTACCGCCATTGCAAGAAGTGTAAAAATCTCCCAATATTGAAGATACTGAAGATATGAAATCTTCAACCTTATATTAAGGAAATATGTACTTAGAAAATGTAGAACAGTAAACATAGTTGTTTTAAGTACCCTAATCCCCAGCTACAATTCTTATTCCCCACTGTCCTACATTTCCTGGTTATTAATTCTCTATCATTCACATAAAAACATTCACACACACACACACACACACACACACACACATGCATACAGCTCTCTTAGGAAAAGGGGCTCTTTCTGCTTTATTCTGACTCTCTGCCCTTGAGACAGCTCCTTGAGTTGCAAAATGCCTGAAAGAAAAGAGATCAGTTGAAAACTATGAGCGGAGATTCTTAGAGAACTGCATCCTTCCATCTTGGGGTCAGGTGGAGGATCAAAGTGAGGTCGTGCACAACACAGCTTTGAACACCCTGACGGCCAGCACGAATACGAAGGACTGTTATTGTCACAGGGCTCCAAACAAAACACCGAGTCCTCTTCCCAAAACAGACTCAACGGCAAGGCAGGCCTCGAGATTCATGGGCTTTCTCTTCAGTGTCTTCACTAAAATACCTCAGAAACTTCTGTGGGGTTTTGCTGATGCTGTCAGTATCTGTTTCCCTAGTGTTTTGCAAGACTTGGATACAAATACTGCGGTTAGGATTCCTTCAGACCCAACTCAACCAATGACACATTTTTTTCCAGGGGAATTTTCATGTGTTGTTGCAAAGTCGGTTTAGCACACAACACACGAATTTCTTTCTCAAAGCAGTCTTTGTGCTATGGTTGGGATTACAGGCATTTCTGTTAAAGCAGGTAAATTCTGTTTGAAGTCAGTTCTTATTGGAGGCACAAAAAAGTGAGTTGAGAAAAACATGCTAAGACAGTCATTTGGCTCTAAAGCCCTCAGTTAAACCAAACTGCCATATGGCCTAAGTAAACACAGAAAACGTCTTTGGACCTCGGTTTTTCTAGGTACAATGGGAAGGATGGATTAGGGCTTTGATCACTTCTGCAGTTTGCTTTTTCAAATTTATAAGGGCACCTGTTACAGTAAAAATGTCAAGGTTTTGGTTACCACATAGTCCTATTTTTTTCTCTAGGATAACACGTTCTGTTGATTCTGTTTTGCTATATTTGGTGATGTTAAAAGACATCTCTTTTTCCTTCGTGGCTTCTATGCTTTCCTGTCTTGTTAGGAAGGTCTCTGAAGTTTCTGCAGGATATCAGTTCTTAAAATCAATCCACTCTTGCCAGGCGTGGTGGCTCACACCTGTAATCCCAGCACTCAGGAGACAGAGGCAGGAGGATTGCTGAGTTCAAGACTTGCCTGGGCTACATAGTGAGCTCAGGGCCAGCCTGAACTAGAAAGTAAGACCCTGTCTCAAAAAAAAAAAAAATCAATCAATTATTAAAAGTTTTAAGCTTGTTTTTATAACTTCATTTTAAAACATTGAAATATTCAGTCTATTGGAAATTATTTTATTAGAAACAAGTTAGGGAATCTTTTTCTCCCAAGTAGACACATTGTACTATTTATATAGTGACCTATTTTTACTGATTTATGATGCTAAATTTCACATTTTAAGTCCTTAAATATGCTAGACTTTTAGATCTTCAGATTTTCTATTAGATTCCAATGCTTTCTTTTTTCTTGGCTGTATTGATCCTATACTTTAAGAAGAGTAGATTTATAGAAAATCTTACTTTCTTTGATTAGTTGTCATTTATTAGTAAAAAATGAAGGAATCAAATTTTTAAAAATCAAATCATTTAAAAGCTTATTATTGGGATGGGGATTTAACTCAGTGGCACCACTGCCTGCCTCACAAGTGCAAGATTGTGAGTTCGATCCTTGCCCCCACCGCAAAAAAAAAAAAAAAGTGTATTATTCACATGAAAAGAACAAAGGGAAATAGGCAATGAGTCGATATTACCTGTGTGATTTTGGAAATGTCTTGTACTTTCCTCAACTTGTTTCTACACTGATGGCTGGGACAACCATTGTCAGCGCCCCCCCCCACGTTGTTGGGGGAAGTTAGGGGGATTGGACACATAAAACCGGTCATAAGTTCTAATCAGTGTTAGAAACGTCCAGACATGTATGTTATAGCATGCAGGCATCTCTTTCTTTATAACTATGTAAATGTGATATTATCTTACAGAATGTCTTCTTTCTACTCAGAATAGAGACGTTCTACAAGGCATTGTGATGCATGTGTTTTCAAAGCTCTGGTCAGCTAATTGGGAGCAACCACAGAAAATACAAGGCCGTGATGAATAGTGCGATGTGAAAAAGCTGCCCCTCCAAATCCACAGGTTAAACAGTCTTAAGATCTATGTTGCTGGCCTGGCCTGGGGCGGAGTCTAAGAGGATCACCTCCCTGTGGCAGGCTGGGTAAAGGGTGAGAGGTTAACAGGCCAATCCCAGGACAAGGTGTTGGCCCAAATTAGGTATTTAGAACATTTGCTGAAGTACTTAGTCAGCTGAGTTCTTTCTTTCCAACAGCAAAAGTATTTAGGGAGCAAAAAAGACTTTTGTGTGGAAGAATTTGAGAAATCCAGTTGGGTCCTCTCATCTCAAAGGGAACCAAAGAGGTTAAAAACTTTCCTCGTGTTTCAAAGAGACAGTTATAGATTTAAAAAAAAAAAAAACACTGAAATTTATTTTGCATTCTGAAAGCCAGTACCCAATGGAAGGCTCTTTGATCAATAACTTTGATTTGAAATTACTCATCCACAGATCAATCAGAGCTGCCAAGAAGTCTAAATTGTGGCCTAATGCTGTAGCATCTAAGAATTTCTAATTTGTTTTTTTTTTTTTAACCTTTCAAGGAAAATGAATTCTCCAGTAAAATATGGGTTTGTGACAAAAGCAGAAGGAGGGAAACGGTTTTAGAGTTTGAGAAGCGAATTGTAACTGTATGACCCCTTCTAAGCACAGGATTTAAGCGCTTGGTTTTAGCCATGTTATCGATAGCAATTAGGTCACAAATCATACTGAAGTAGACAAAAACGTTTCTTTAGATTTTTTTTTAAAGGGCCATATAACTCAAATTTATTAATTTCAGTCAACAAAATTTAAGAGAGAAAGATGTCTCATCTTACAGGAATTGAAAAACTGACTACATAATAAATGAAGAAATCTGACCAATAGTCAAATCAGTAAATATACAATATAATCAGTTAACAAATGAAGCTAACGGATCAATGTAAATTATCCAACCCTTCCCTGCAACATTTTGGCATTTGCAAAATATAATGATGGATTGATTAAAGCTATTAATTTGTATTTCCATCTAAAATTAGCACTTGAATGGAACATGTATCAATAGCTCATACAGCACTAGTTTTCTACTCATTTATAAATTCATCAGGTGGTATATTTAGGCAAATGTTAAAGTGAGAAATATCTCATCAATTATGACCTTTAAGATAATAAATTCTAGGTGACTTTTTTCAAAGTATGACCAGTAGGTAAAATCTGAAAGGACAAATAAAGTAAAAAAAATTTCTAATTCAAGAGACATAAATACAAATGGATCAAGTCACACAGAATTAGAATAAATAAACTTTTAGGACAGCCAGTTTCAGTCCTGGTTTTGCCACTTCACAGGAAGAAACATACAGGTCGTTTTATTCAAGGATGATTTGAAAATCTGTAATACTTAGATTCCGCCTGTGAAGATCTTTTAAGAATCTTTTTATAGCAACTTGAAGCCTGGGAAAGTACAATTAGAGGAATAAAACATTGCCACTCAGACGGATTAGGACCCAGGCCACAAACAGCCCAGGTCTTGCCCTAGCATGACGTGTCACGTCCTAACACATCCTCGGGACGGATTAGAAGCTCATTGTCCTAAGACACACTGTATCTCAGTCAGGGCAGATGCTGTGACACACCGGCCTGGGTGCAGGATGAAATGGGTTCCCTGGCTCCTGTCACACCAGCACGCTGGTGTGGACTGAGTTCAGAATTAATTAAACAGCACTTCAATTCATTCAAAACAAAGCTTAGAAATCATATCCGTAGACCATGCCAGTTTAACTTCCTTCAGTTGCTTGGAAAAATTTGAATTGGCTACCATTAATGAGAAATACAGTACTTTGATATAGAAACCAAATAAATCAGGCTTTTCCTTTAATAGTATGATGCTTATTATTCTTACGTGCCAGTTTTATTTATAACTTAAGTAGACTTTAGGCTGCTTTACAGTAGTGAGGCTGACATCTTTCAACTGCCTCATGGTAGTAGCTGAATGTTTAATCTGCCTGGTTAGCCTGGCTGGGGCACCCCGCACTTTACAGCTGGGATTGTGGCTGGTTGTGTTATGTATTTGCACAATACACTGAAAAGATCTTTTTTTTTTTTTTCAAGTCCCAGAACTCTCAGATCACCTTTCTGAATTCTACGATGCTGGCAAACATGAAACACGAAGGATCACATTTACAAATCCCATACGAATCTGATGCCTGTCAGTCACATAAGAACTCTCCACAAGGAATGTAATCATTATGGACTGCAAACATGTACTAATACAAATCTTAAAAAGGAAAAAAAAAACCCAGAAAACAAAAACTAACAAGATCCTGTTCCTACCTTTAGGTAGCTTCAAAGCTACGAGAACATTTGAAATGAATACAATTTATAGCAAGAGAGATGATGAAACAATGCAGGAATATAGAACCAAAGAAGAAAAGTCTTTATCCACAGAGAAAGAGGGCTGGACTCTTCTCTCTGTCACTCGTGAGCCAATTTATCCTGCTAATCTGTTATTATCTGTCGAACCTCTTAGTGTTATCATGCATAACCTCTCTGTAAAGTTCTGAGTGACATCCATCCTGTAATTGTAGAAATTAGTATGATGGAAAAAAGGAGAATATCATTTCCATGCTGTAATTATATAGGCTTATGGGCCACTGAGACCATGAAAAACAATAAAAAATTATATATATAAGAGGATTAGGGGTGATGCTTTTCTTTTTAAGGCTTTTTATTGTATTAATATTACTCGGGATCTTATTTAGATAAGATATAATCTTTGTGATAAGTGGCATGTTGATTTACCATTTTCCAGAAGAAGAGATAGTTCGTAAAAAATCAGGTTATAATATGTAGTAGTCTCTTTTAACTTAAAACGAGGGACCTAAGTTTCTTGAAGCCTGATTTTCATTTTATACAAAAATGTCTTCTTTTTTTTTCTCTTTGTGCCAAAGATCAGCAGCATTGCAAAGGGCCTCAGGTCAGAGAGGGCCTCACGAAGCGCTGCTAAGTTCCTCTTTGGCATAGGCGAGAGAGGACACTCTCCACAGGGACTGCACCACCTTCCCTTCTCACAGTGCCTACAGCCTCATAAGGAGGAGAACCTGACAGAAGCTTAGAGATGGAGGAGGGTAAGACTGGAGCTGGCGGAAGCCACAACGATCCAGCTCTCAAGTCCAAACTTTAAACTCACGGTGCCAGAAGACAAAACTCCTGAGTTAGTCTCTGACTCATCAGCCTTCAGTTCCAGGATGAACATGCTGCAGCCCTGATCAGCCAGTGAGCTCCATGCCCTCTGAATAAATACAAACTGCAACACAGGTAAGCACAGTGTCTACAGCCTCGCAAGCTGTCCCTTGGCCTTCTGTCCCGGAGAACCCAAGTCCAGACAGGCTGACCCTCTTAGAGTAACCCAAACACATGTTCTTTGGTTCACTCATGTGAAGTTCATTGGTTTATCAGGTGCTCTGATGGGTCTTTTGCTCATACTTGATTTGTACTATTATACACTGGTCACATGGAAAATATCCCTTCACTAAATTATGTGTATTTTCCAAATGTTGATGCCTTTCTTTCTACATCTTCAAAGCATCGCTTTTTTTTGGTACCATCGTCAGTACCAAGGCAAAAGTCTTTCTTTATACGAGCGTGTCAAGCTCTTCTTGGGGAATACACTTTTCTAAAATTTTAATTTTTGCATTAAATTTCAAATTTTATCACTGGCCACAAATATTCTCATTTGTTTTCTTTTTTATAAAAGGTCCACCTCATTTTCAGGAAAATATCTGTCAGATACTCAAGCCTGAAAAAGCAAATATTTGAAGAAATGCTTTCACACAAGTGGAAAAAATGACTTGTTCAGCAATTACAACTCAGTGTAATCAGTGTTAGAATGTCAAACTGTGGGAACACAAAAGAGATTGGCTCTCCTTAGAGAGACTGGGAAAACCGGGAAGTGCTTTGTGTGTATTTCACAGATGTATCAGTTTTGTGTTACTGTAATGAAATACCTGATGCAAGCTACTTTATAAAGAAAAGAGGCTCACAGTTCCACGTACACAGACCAACATCAGGAAGTACAAACAGCTTGGCCTCTGGCCAGGGCCTAATACCAGGCGCCTTACAATGGCAGAACACACATCAGGGGAGGAGAGCAGCCTCCAAAGAGAAAAGGTCAAGGCACAGACTTAAACTTTGATAAAAACTTGCTCTCTCACCAGGACTTAACTCTGTGTAAACTGGACTCCTTTTCAGAGGCACTACCGGAAATGATGTAAAGACCTCAGTCTAAGCCCACCTCTTAAAGGGCCCATCACCACGCTCCAGAAAGAAACTTTTAACACCTGAATCCCACGGGAACAAACTCTGACATCAGATCTTCACACAGAATATTAAAAAGAGGTGCATCAAGACCAGGATTTAACAAAATTAGTAATTTTTGTTGCTCAGCAAGAGAGTTAAGACAACCTGAAGTTTTCAATTTTCTTGCCAGAGTACAGTGAGGAGACATATGGGCTGGACTGTCATTGTGCCCTCAGTGTGTGCAGAGCTCCGGGTTTCCTACCATTGCGTTTTCACCCTCAGTGCAAGGTCTGGGCCGTGACAAAGGGGCGAACCGGCGCTCAGCATGGGGTGAAAGTAACGTTCCCAGACTCACTCGGGAAATGGCTCCACTGGACTCTGAGTAGCATGGAGAGGCCCTTACTGTCCAGAGCTGCCAGGGCAGCTGAAACAGCTTCCCAAGAGCTCACGCTAACCTTGAGGCGTTTTGCCCTGGTGGATGACGTCACGCTGGCTGCTTCCTCCGAGCCGTGGGGGGAGCGTTTCCCCCACGGGAGTCAGCGGAGACGTCACGGACACTGGGCTTTTTTTTTTTTTGCTTTTTGAGACAGGGTCTCGCGTTGTAGTTCAGGCTGGCCCTGAGCTCCCTATGGTGCCCAGGCAAGCCGCCGCGAACTCAGCAATCCTCCCGTCTCTGCCTCCCGAGTGCTGGGATGACAGGCGTGAGCCACCACGTCTGGCACTGTGGTATGCGGTGTTGATTGTTGGTGGGCGTGAGTCACCACGCCCAGCATTCTATGTGGTTACCGGGGATCGAATTCAGGACCTTGCACTTGCGAGGCAGGCGCTGGAACCACTGAGCTAACCCTCCGGCCCGGGCACTGGACGTTTTGATCCTCTGGGAGAGCTGATTGCTAAACCTCGACCAGCACACGGCCCTCTATGGCTTTGTTTCTCTGTGAGTTAGCATCTTCTATTGTGCCAGCTGCACGTAGACATTTAATACGTATCTATTACATAAGCCGGGGCAAATGAACAGATCAGTGTTCTGATGCTGCTCCTCGGAAGGTTTTCCCAGCTCTGCGGGCGGAGCCAGGCTGCCTTCCTGTGTTCCCACTGTGACATTCTAACTCGGATTACACTGAGTTGTAATTGTTTTGTTTTTCCTTTACATTTTAGAACCACATCATGATCACATCCAACACTTACAATTTGTACATGTATGTATATACATATATGTATATGTTATATATACATATATGTATGTTTTATATATATATATATATATTTGTGTGTGTGTGTGTGATACTGGGGAGAGAACTTGGGCCCTTGTACTTCCAAGGAAATCACAGCACCACTTGTGCTAAATCCCTGACCCCTGCTACATCCCCAGCCCTTCATGATACCTCTGCTCATTTTACCCATTCCCCTGCCCTCCCTACAACTCCACACTCTCTATATACATAAGCTTTATTAACAGCCTAAATGCCCTTCAACTGGAGACTGGATAAAGAAGATTTTTTAAAAAAATAAAATGGAGGGGCTGGAGATTTAACTCAGTGGTTCCAGCACCTGCCTAGCAAGCACAAGGTCCCTGATTCGATTCCCGCTAACCGCATACAACAATACCGGGCGTGGTGAATCACACTCACCAGCAATTCAGTACCACATACCACAAATGCCAGGTTTGATGTCTCAAGCCTATAATCCCAGCACTCGGGAGGCAGAGGCAGGAGGACTGCTGAGTTCGAGGCTTGCCTGGGCTACCTAGTGAGCTCAGGGCCAGCCTGAACTACAAAGCAGGACCCTGTCTAAAAAAAAATAAATGGAGTATTATTCAGCCACAAAGAACAATAAATTGGAGACAATTATACTTCAATGAATGTACCTTGAGGCTATACTCACAAATGAAATATATAGGACACAGATGTGTAAGTAGCATATCATTTCTTTAGTGTGAGAAACCGAAGGTGTAAATGAGGTCCAGAAGATACGACAAGTATTGTGAAATAGGAGGAAAATGTTCAAAGGGAAAAGGGAAGGAGGGGATGGAGGGAGCAAAGAAAAATTGTAATTGCTTTAAAGTCAGTTTTCCCACCGCGTGAGAACAGCTCGAGAGACCCTTCTGTGCAGAGTGGCCGCACAGTGGAAGGGTCAGCAGAGATCGCCTGTTCTCTAACCTCAGATTTGCTACCTATTAGCTACACCTGGGGCTGAGGCAATGGATTTTTTTTCCTCTTCACACTTTACAACCACAGTCAAAACCATATTAGATTTTTCTTTTGCAGATTTTTGGTAGAATTAAACAGGCTAACACAATCTCCCAATGATTATAATAAATGACCTGCTCCATTTCTGACCTGGGCCGGTTCACCCCTCCTTAGGCAACCTGGTTGTCCCTGGCTCTTGGGAGGTCACCGTATTGGCGCCAGACTTAGTGCGGACACCGGATGGGCACAGCACACTGCAGCCCAGAACTCCTGGGCTCAAGCGATCCTCCCGCCTCAGCCTCCCGAGTAGCTGGGACTGTAGGCATGCACCACCACACCCGGCCCAATGATAAGAATAAATGCTTGATAAATGTTTACCTTTATCTTACCTGTTTCTCCCCAGTTGGTGAATGATTCCATATTTCAAACCCTGTACTAGCTACTCTTGGAAACAAGAGGGTGAATTAACCCTAAAATTTTAATCCCAACACATTTTAGAGACAGACATGTATAAATAATAATGGGAACAGAAGAAGTAAGCCCCCTAGAAGGGAATGTTGAAATTATGAAGAGTATATTCTCCAGAAAGTGAGAATAATGGAAAAGAACATGAGTCCATTGACTCGTATGAGTAAACTTGTAGCAAAGTAATTTTCAGAAACAGAAGTTATTCGTAATATTTGGCAAACGTTTCTCCTCCGTCATCTGAAAGACCAAGAAATATTTGATGAATACAAACTACTGTTTGTTACAGTTACTCTATGCCAACCTTCTACTTGCTGGTGACCTTCTCTCTCCTTCTTCTTGCCAAGGCAGGGAAAGATCCCAGCATCCTTCCCTCTGGAAAATTCTTTTGATAGATGATTATGATGTCATTTTTCATACACTATTTCTCTTGATCGTCTTTGGGCTGATTGATCAGCTACTTCTATCGCTCCTTTGCTAACGCCCTTGAAGAGGGGCTGGATATGCTTCAGGATGTAAAGTGTTAGCACAAATATGAGAAGAGTACTATTAACTGTCCTCTATGCTGCTACATCAAACCATTAGCGGAATCTACATCCTGCCTTAACATGGGAAATAGTCATGTTTCCGCAACAGTTTAAGCACACACTTACATTTCATGGGATACACAGGCTATAATATGTAGCCTGCCTCTGTCCCCGCTGCCCCCCACAGGTAGGCAGACTGGGGCCAGCGGACTGACAGAGAGGCAGGCGAACCAAGCATCTGCCTCAGGCCGCCAGGAAGGCCGAGGATACAGGCCCAGCAACAACTCCTCCCTGCAGCTTGCCTGGGCGAGGCCGGTGGGAAAAGCAGGAAATGCCAGGCCGCGTCAGGCCAGGGCCCTCTTGCCGCCCCTGGCAGTTTCTCAGGCCCTTCCCTGTTCAGGAGAGAAGGAAGCCCCACGGCGAGGCCACACTCACGCGGCCGTGTCTGCCCGAACACCCAGTGGCCGGATTTATTAACTTCATATCTCTGAGCGAGAGTTCATGTCAGACCCACCACAGGCCTAACGATGGCTCCCGCTGGGGCCCTGGGACGAGGACAAATGCTTAGACGAAGAGTGCGAGCCAGCAAGAATAGGCCTAAATTAGGCCGGCCCTAATAACCCGTTTACCAACACCTGTATTAGTCCTCGATGGCTGGGGCGAACTGCTGTCCGACAAGCCCTAATCCCCTAAGCTGCTCATTTGCATATCCCTCATTAGCTATGCAAACTTGAAGGAGGAGGTTTCTGCAGCTGGCGGGCCATTCCTTCACACTGCCCGCCTGGGTGGCTTTGGGGATGAAGTCATGTGGCTGGATGTGAGGTTTATATGTATGGAAGGGATTAAGGGTCTTAGAATTTGTGTGAGCTGATGTTCCCATATTCTCTCTCCGGGAGCCCAGTAATTGGATGGGAGGAGAAACGGGAGACTCGTTCGTTTTGTCTGTTTACTCAGGACCAGGGTGCTAGAGATTCAATTTCGCCGTCTTCGGCTCCCGCGCCTTTGTGAAGCGGGCCTGCTTTGTCTCCTGCGGCCGAGCACCTCGGAACACCGGCCCCGCTAAGGCGATTCGGCCACAAAGGAGAGACCCGGGTGCCCGGCGGCCCCGGAGGAGAAAAATGCAGCTCCGGCTCAAGTACTACTTGAAGACGACCCCATCCTGCCTAGTCCAATCCTGGAATAGAAAGCAAGACATAATTGAAATTTATAAACACTTCTGGGGCCCTTTTTGATAATTTTATTAGTTTTCCACGTTTGGGATTAACAATCCTCAGCATCAAACGTGCCGCAGGCTCCTTATTTGGGAAATGAATGATTAGACATCCCGGAGACTGAACAAAGCAATTGTTGTATTTGGCGGGTTTGCATAATTTTAATAGACAAAAAAATAACACGAAGACAAAATCCATTTCCTGTGCTGTTTGTACAGCTGGAGATCGAGCCCCTTGAGCCTGATGATGTAAGAGATGGGCCATTGTCTCGCCCTCAGCCCCGCAATGTGGTCCCACTAATGTCGCCAACCAAACCGCGCTGGGCAATTCTGAAAACTTTGAAGCTGAACATTGTCTCCAAAGTGTACGGGGCGCCACAGACAGGGTGATGTTTATTCATCAGCGGGGCTAGGGTTCGCAAAGCCCGGAGGTGACGATAGGCACCAGCCAAGAGGAGGAAGGGCAGCGCCTGGGCCCGGGGCGAAGCTTGAAGCCAGTGATTCCAATGGGGGAGGCGGGCTTGGGAGTTTGGGTTTTCTTCCATGAGAACACCGGAGAAACACTGGAGACTACTTCAGCTCACTTAGGTTCTGGGAAGGCTTGTTGTGTATTTTGTTTGGTTTATCAAAACCCCCACCAAATCAGCTAGCCTATGGGGTAAGTCCTTTTTATCACTTGTGGAAATACTCTGTTTTAATTTGACTTAGATGTAAATATGTTTTTAGTGAAAGAACACACGAAATCAGCCAGCAAAAGCAACTGTGGGTTTCTTAGTTCACTTGCGTGGTTTTTAGTAAAATCATTTAGAGCAAGTAATTCAGAGAGGCTCTTATAGGTGACGGAGAAACAGAGATACCTGTCACTAAAGGTTTCCCACCGTCAAGTCAAACAAACAAGCACCTCAAAGAACCAAATCAACAAAAATATCACATGATAACTACCCTAGAAGTATTACCTATGTATGTTTTACCAAGCAATAATAAACATTCTCATCTCTCTCTTCTTCTGTCTTTATTGTTTTTTAATTTGATTTTATCTTTTTGGTACAGGGATGGAACTTGGAACCTTGTGCTTGTCAGGCAAGCCCTGGAACCACTGAGCTAAATCCTCGGCCCTATTCTTTATTTTTTAATTTTAACTTTTCTTTTCTTTCTTTTTTTTTTTCCTTTAGGGGTTTCCTTATGTTGCCCAGGCTGGTTTTAAACTTCGGCATTCAAGAGATCTTCCCAACTCAGCACTGCCCCCAACTGGTTCTCCAGGTGTTCACCACCACACCCAGATTTGTCTTTATTGTTATAATTATTTTCTCTGCCTCTCTTAACATTTTTAGCAAAGCAGTTGAATCCTCTCTGCTGGATTCTCAACCCAGCTAATGTTTTTGATGATTTCTCTATTCTGAGTTAGAAAAAGGTCCATGTAACAATATGTGCAAGATGTTAACTATAAAATGGCATTATCAGGGGCACTGAAGGAAACCTAGCTGTAGAATCTCAGGAATAGAATGAACTGGAAAAGTCTTCAAATCCAGCCATGCAGCCAGCTATGTAACTCCCCTTAGAAGAAAGATCATTATGCCTAATGCTTACCTGTTCCATGAATTTGAGACCTACCACGTTCTTACTTCCCGACTTTCAGGATTGGCATTCCTCTTAAAAAGGAAGCTCTCTTAATACCACACAATATGTGCAGTGTCCTTGGAGTGGTGAAGCTACTCGTATTTATAGATAATGAAGCTGAGGTTCAAGGAGCCCAAGGATGCCAAGGGAACAGCTGCAAAGCACATCAGCACCGTGATTTGAGCTCTCGCTACAGAAATACCACTTCAAATTCCATGGTTTAGGCAACAGCCATCCTGTTGTTTCTCCTCATTCTGCGACTTTGCAGGGAGGTTGTGCTGCTCTGGCCAGGGTTGGCAGGGGCAGCATGATCTGGAATGGCCTTAGTCACAGACTGAGCCTCAGCTGAGAAGGGCAACTGGACAGCTCCCTATATCATCTTCACAGAGGCAACAAAAGACTTGCTTATTCTGAGGCTGCCTTTCAAAAGGGTGAGGTAGGTAGGCCCACACCTGTACTCCCAGCCATTTCGGAGGCTAAGGTAGGAAGAACGCAAGCTTGAGGCCCATTGTATTTAGATGTCCACTCAATGCCTCATGTGGGGTCATAGGTGGGGATTTTTCAGTGGTGGCTGGATCAAGAGTATGTGATGCTGGGATTGACTCATGGGCCAATACTAGGGTCATGGGTGCTAAGACTAAGGGGGCGAGTGCTACACACTCTATGTACCTTGGGTAAGATATGAGAGAGAGAAAGAGCTGCATCTGTCTGTCCTTTGTTGCTTTGCTGCCTTCTGCCCACCATGAACTGCTTCTCCTCTTTGATCCCCCTCTGCTGTGGAGCCAGTTATGGACTGGATCCTCTACAAACTCTGAGCAAACAAACCTTCCCTCCTTTAACTTTGGGTGTTGAGTATTTTGTGTCAGCCATTTTTATCTGGGCAATTTATGAAGACTTTGTGTAAGAATGAAAAATAAAAAGGGCCATAAGTCTTAGCAAGATACAGACTCAGGATGCATAGTTGCTTCCCATGGATTCTATTGATGAAAGTGAGTCACAAGGTCAGTCTAGTCCTGACTCAAAAGTCAGCTGTTCTGGGTAAGTGACACTGAAAAAACTTCGGGGCCATTGGCAATGGAACAATCTGTTTGTTGTGGAGCCAGTCTATGTTCAAGCCTTGGCTTCCCTAGTTGTGAGCTATAATGCCCTGGAAAAGTTAACTAAATCCCTTCCTACCTTCATTTCTGTATCCATAAAATAAAGATAATTAGCCTTCCTCAGAGAAAGGCTGTGAGGATGAAGTAGATGGATATATGCAAAGCATTAGAGTACTACCCTGTGTCTCTGCAGTGTGTTATTGACTGTTGTTATTGTTAGTAGCCCATTTGTTACCTGACTACCATGATGTTCAGTATGTGCTAAGACCTAAGGACACAAAAGACAGGTAGGAATGATTTAATATTCATTTACCAACTTTTTAATGCAGTTATCATGCTATGTGCTTTACCGAAAGTATGTCACCTAATTCTTAGAAGGAACCAGTGGGGTAGTAATTATTCTCCCTGGTTTCCAGTAAACTAAGGTACATATGACTTGCTTTCTTTTTTTAAAGAGCTCACAAGTACAAGTGTGAAAGATGTCATAGGAAATACCATCTGATTGGTCATTTCACAATATACTGCCAACTCATTGGAGTTCCCCAGAGCTATTGTCATTCTGATTAAGTGATTGAAGACACTGGTGTGCAGAGATGCTAAGAAACAAGAGAGCACACAACCAGAACAGGGAGAAGACTGGCACAGGATTGATGTTTTCTAGGCTTTTCTGTGATGCCTCCTCTCTCTTACCTTAAATCAGCATCTGCCACAGAAGGAGGAGAAAGATCCCCAGAAATTGGAAAAGAAAACTTGATTAGATAAAAGTAGAATGGTCACATGAAGTGAGAGATGACAGCCCGGCACAATCTATATGTTTCATGATTTTCTCATTGGTTGGCTGAAATCTTTAAAGATATGGTGTGCCAGTTAAGCTGACTGGGCAGCACTAACATATCACAGCCTTCCCAAGACTGGAGTTGTAGCCCCATTCATAAAAGGAAAGAATCCCACGGTCAGTCTGATGCACAGTCAGCTCAAAGTTGCAAAACATTAATCAAAGACTAGTTGTTCATTGCAGAACAGCATTAGAAAGATGTAGGATTGTCATGGCTCCCACTAACATGCAAGGGTTGCTTTGGTACATGGAGGGGCCCAGTGTCAGCCACCGGAAAGAGTTAGGGCTGGAGTTGGTGGTGGAATTCTGTTCCTGGTGACACTGCCACTCACTGGTGGTGTTTCCTCTGGCAAGTCCTTCATGCTAAATCTTGGTGTTCTTATTAGTCCTAAGAGCAGTTTCCTTGGTGGCTCTAGCGAGGACCTTGTAGGATCGATCTTACAACCCTGGGTAACCTGCTAACCCTTCTAACTGGTAAGGGGTAAAATGACAGTAGCAGAGCAAGGAACCAGGTAAGTCCTATCCAGTCTTGCCCTCACTGTGCCTTCGGAGGGAACCAGACTCACAAAGGAGAAGCACAGAATGGAGACCTGACACACTCAGCTGCTTGCACACTCTTGCCCTAAGTTTTGGAGAGGAATGGTGAACCACAAGATTTCTATTTCAGACCTGTCTTAGTGGCTTGGTTACTGAGGTATAGCATCCAGCTCCAACTGTTCATAGGAGGAGAGAGAGGTGTATTTTGACTCAAGTTTCTCTGTGTTCCATGGCTGCTAGGCAGGATGGCCTGGGAGAGCAGTAGAGCAGAGGAAAGCTGCTCAGATGATGCCAGCCAGGAAGCCAAGAGGAAGAGAGGAACCAAGGGAGGAGATACACACTTCTGGGTCGCTCCCCCAGTGGGGCCCTCTTCTTGCCAGGCTCTGCCTGCTAACGTCAGATTTAGCAACAGAAGGGTGGCAGATGGGGGAGGAGAAGAGAAGGAAGAGAGAAAAGTAGGGGAGGAGTAGGAAAGGGAGATGGATGGGTCTACCTTCCTTGTCCAGGTCTGCTCACTGTACAGTGGTAGGAAGAAATGGTATAAGCTTTAACAGTGTCCTTGGCTGGAAGTGATCATGACTGAATCAGTGTCTTACGCTCTTATTGCTCAGATGAGCGATTCTTCATCCCTTGACAAGTTCAGGGAAGAAGGTTCTGGGAAGCACTGGGAGACAAGAGTGAAGACCCATCTCTCTGGCCACATTTAATGAACTGCAATCAACGTCACTATGTCACAGGCATTATATACTAGTGCTCCTCTATTAGTGCCAGGAAAATGGACTGCAGAGGCCTAAGTGTAGGAACCAGCTTACAAGCTCAGAGCTGATCAAGGGTGACAAACCTCTGGGAAAAGAGACACAGAATTAGATTAAATTGTGGAGGGCCAGGGGGCTCTTGTCTCCCTTCAGCAGAGAGCCCCACATGACTGGAACCCTCCGTGGTTCCTGTCCGGGTTAACAACAGAACTTCAGCTATGTTTACTTTTCTCTGCAGTGTGTCAACATGCTTGCATGCTGTTTTTCTTCTTGGTGCTCGCTGAGGAGGCCAATTAGGCCTCAGTCTTCCCATCTGATCTCCCACATCAAAGATTCCTTTCATCTCTGAATTAACAACAGTAACGACTCAAGAAAATTGTAAGTAAATAAAAAGAAATTAAAATTCATTGTTTTCTAATGATACATAGTGGGGGGAGCATAAACATAGAGCCCAAAGAATGATACTTGGGAAAATTCCTTAATAAGCTAAGATAAAACACAACCTCTTATGTGGCCAAGGTTCAAGGGGTGGTCATTAGGTGGTCAAGAGGTGGAGTGTACTGGTACAGGCCTGTAATCCCAGCACTCTGGGTATCATTCCTTATCCTCCGCCTCCTGCCACAACCCAATGCCCTCCCATGCCATGTCAGGTTAGAGCATTCTAACAGAAGGGGCATTGGCTTTCGAGTTAGGAAGAACTAGAATTGTACCCGGCTCTATAGTTTTCATTTTGTGACCCATAACAGAATCACTGACCTTCTCTGAACTGCTTCCACATCTAGCTAAAAATTGCAAAGATCTCTAACTGTTGGCTCCACTATCTATTTTCTTTGTACTTATCAGGGTGCATTGCTTACTGGTTAGGAGACCATATTTTCCATATTCTCTTACAGCAGGTTGTGGCTAGTTCGGGTCAGTGAGATACAACGAGAGGAGTTTCATGGCTTTCTCAATCCATTCCTGTTTCTTGGATGAAAGACATGATGGCCAGTATTCAGTAGGCCGCTTGGTCACAAGGAATGGCTGAACAGAGAGCAGAAAGGAGACTAAACCCTGAGACGGGAGGTGTCCTCAAGCTAGCCCTGGGATTTTCACTCCAGAACTCTCTCTTGAGTGATTTAAATAACCAGCTCAGTTTAAACTAAACTTATTTTCAGATTTTGTCACATGGAGCCAACTCTAAATAAGACAATGAATGTTAAACTGCTTGGATTATCCTGTGCATTCAGTACTCCTTTCTCTTGCCTTAGCTAATCTATTTCTCTTGTTCTAGTCAAATGATTTTTCTTAAATCCAAATGTAAACCAACACAGATGTGCTCATGTTATCTCGATTTCAAAGTCCTTACTACAAGGATTTATGATGGCCAGATGAAATAGTGCTTGACAAGTGTGATGTATGTCACAAAGCTCTGCCTAAACAGGACTCGCGGGGCCCTCCCTTATGTGGCCACACCCTCCTCTACCTGCCCTGTTTCTACCTTGTTTCCTGCCCAGCCCTGCCTCAATTTCCATGCACCTTATTTTCCAGCTGCACTAAACCAAATACCTCATTGGATCTCAAACTTTTCTACTGATGGAAGAGAAAAATAAGCACAAACCTAAGGAGTCTGAGAAAGCCTGACATAGACTTAGGGAAAAACCCAAGATTTCTTGGGAGTATTAAGTTTCATCTCCAATAATTCACTTTAATTCAAATAATTATCATTCTCCCCTATGAACTACTGCTATTTACATGAATCAAATGTTAATGTTTAAATTGTTCACCAGGGAGTAGAAAGTGGACTTGAGAACTGGCCAGACCCACCTCTGAGAAGAAAAACAAATTTGTCACATCTCTCTTTTTTTATTGGTGTTTCTTCTGCTAGAAATGTCTCCATGGACTTTCTTCCATCTAGCTTCCCCTGTGACGATGTTCTCAGCTCCTTCAGGCAACTCTGTTACATGCTAGCCTGCGGTGTACCCTCCATCCTAGTAGTTGAGAGACTGTGTTTAAACTGATTTGGAGGGAGAGACACTGGAGTGGATGAACTGGCCTTTTCATTAGTCTGCAATATCATCCAGGAAAATGACGGCCGTGTTGTGTCCTCAGCGGTATTAGCGCCGAGGACAATACCGCGCCGTGTCCTGATCTCCTGTAGGACCTACCTCAGTGTCTGAAAGATGAGATGAATGAATAAATGATTGACTCTCCAACAGATGAATTTCCTCATCACATCAGAAGACAGAGACAGCCTGGTGGACTACAGACCTCAGATTTCACCCACGCACACAGTCTAATTTGGGCAGGGATAATGCCAGCAGGGAGTGATCTCCCCATTTGTGGCTCACTGGACTTCCAAATGAGCCCTCTCTGGACCCTTCTCTGTGTACAATGGGAGATAAAGCCAAGCACTCCTACTCAAGTCAGCCCAGCCAGGAAAATCCACCCCCGATATCCCGTGTCTCTGAAATGTCAATACTGTGAAGGTTGACACTAAGCTCTGCACAACCCCACGATATCAAATGCCCTTTTCCTTCATGTTTTGTCTGATCTGTCAGCACCATTTACTGCCGAGCAGGTCCCTTATCTTTATTGATCACTTAATTTATCTTTTCTTAACTTCCCTTGCACCGTCTGGTGCCGTGTGTCCGTCTGTTGAGGCTGTCATGACTGGTTTGCTCTTGAAATAATAGGGGCAGCAGGTGGTGTGACTAAGTCGACCCTGTGTGGAACGGGGGCCCATTCCCAGTCCCTGTCTCAACCTGCCAGTGTGTCTACACCCTCCCAGCTGTTCCACATTAAAGCAGTCAACTGTGACTTTACAGTCCGAGTTTTACACAACTGTTTTACAAACCGGCAAGAAGGTCTTTTGTCACAAACCCTTTGTCAGGCAGTAGAATGAGGGGGAGCCAGTTCAGAGACTGGATGCATTTTAATGAATATGCAGATAGACACACATCCCTTTGCTTTGGCCGAGGGGGTGCGGGTCGCAGGTGGGAGCCTGGCTGGAGGAAGAGAGAGCAAGCAGGCTGAGTCCTTGCTCTTGGGACAATTTACTGAGAAGCAAGAGCTCTGTCAACACTTGTTTCTGCTTCAAACAGACGCTCTGCTCTCTGAAAGCCTTCATTCCTCTTGTACAGCAAAAAGAAGGGCAGCGAGTTAGAGTCCTGTGTCCTGGGGTCAGTACTCTGGGGGACGAGTATTACGCAGCTGGAAAATAGAAAGAAAATCATGCCTTTGAGACTCAAAAGACACGAGCCTTTATGACCCAGGGCTCAGTCACATGCGAGAAGAAATGAGACCAAGTAAAAAGAGAATAGAGTCTCAATTCAGACAGACCTAAACTCCTGGGAGGACGGACCTTGACATCATTCACTATTAATACCATAATCAAATTCCTATTTCTCAAAATGGAAGTCTTTGATTCTGCAATTGCATTAAGTAGAATCAGTCAAAACCTTTAAGTAATTAAGATGCGTCTCTGTCTCTCTCTGTGTCTCTCTGTGTCTCTCTCCTTCCTTCCCTGTAGACAGACAGATAAAAAGACACACCTCTACTTGGGTTGTAAGCTAAAAGGGAAGGAAAAAAATCACTTAACATTGTGGAAAAAAATACATTAGAGAAGGAGTTGGGAAACCTGATGTATTTGAAAACTCCGCAGCCAGTTAGCTAAGGCTGCCAACCTCCTTTGGCTTCTTTGGTCTTCATCCTGACTCCTCTGTTGTCCTCTTGTCAGGACAAAAGCCTGACCCTCCAGATTCACTTTCCTCTCTTGGATGATATGGAGCATGGACACTTGCAACTTCCGCTGGGCCTGTTTATCTGTCCCCAGTGACTGGCTGAGAGGTCACAGACACAACATTCTCCCTCAACCTGCACCTCTTTTCATGTGATAAGCTAATGAGGGTCAGAAACCTGGTTTCATCTTCTAATGAAGAGATACTAAACATGTGGCCTGCTGACTAAAATGTTTATTACTGATCAAGATAGTAAGGCAGGCATTGTCATCAAGCATTTAGACATCTACCAATTCAACCTATCCTAGATAAATTAACAATCATAAAGGAAACTCACTTTTCACAGTAAAAGCTGTTAAGTAGGATAGAGAAAATATATAACATTGTGTGCTTACATTAGAAGATTTCAGCCTATGAAACTAAAAATAAGTCAACAAAATTGAAATCAAAGCAAGCCAAGGAAAGGAAGCATCTGGGATAGGAGTAGAAAGCAATGCAATTTAATATTAAAAAATAAGGGAGAAAATCATTAAATTAACAACTGGTACTTTGAAAAGATCAATAAAATTGATAAACTTCTAAACAAAGTGATCTATAAGAAAAGGGAGAAGACACAAACTGCCAGTATAAGGAATGAAAGAAAAGACAGTGATGTGACCTTACAGAAATTAAAAGAAAGTAATATTGTATATTTTTGTCCATGAATCTGAACAGATTCCTTGAAAGACAAAAATTACTCAAGAAATATAATCTGAATTATCCTTTGTTTTTAAAAAGCAGTTCAATTCATTACTAGGAACTTCTCCACAAAGAACTCTTCACACCCAGATGAGTTAACTGGCAAATTCTACTGAACACTTAAAAAATACCAATTTTAAACAAATTCTTTCCAAAAATAAAAGAGGAAGAAACACCTCTATGTTGTTTCTTGAGCCCAGTATTACCCTGATAGAAATATCAGGGAAAGATGTTAAAGGGAAAGAACACCACAGTTTCCCAAATAACACACAATCTTTAACAGAATTTTACCAAATTGAATTCATCAATTATGACCAAATAGAATTTATGCCAGAAAGGCAAAGTTAATATGACATGTGAAAATAAATATGAACAATTATGTTAATGGACCAAAAAGAAAAATATTATCTTCTCAATAGAGGTTAAAAAAAGTCATTTAAATTGGGTGTGGTGGCTCATGCCTGTAATCCCAGCATTTGGGAGACAGAGGCAGGAGGATTGCTGAGTTGGAGGCTTGCCTGGGTTACATAGTGAGCTCAAGGCCTGCCGGAACTGCAAAGCGAGACCCTGTCTCAAAAAAAAAAAAAAAAAAGTCATTTAATAAAATCCAACATGTGCTAAAATTTCTACCAAAAAGTGTCTGTACAAAACCTTTATTAACATCTTACTTCATGTTAAAAGACTGAATGATTGAAGCTTTCCTTAAAATCAAGATGGCAAGGTTGTTTGCTTCCATTATTCTTACTCAACATTGCAGTGAAGATTATAGCCAGTGTAATAGGACAAGAAAAGAAATTAAAACATATAGTTGAGAGAAAAATAAAACTGCCTTCATGTGAAGACAAAATAATCACATACATGGAAACTCCCAAAGAATGTATGAAAATGCTAGTAAAAGTCATAAGTGAGTTTAGCAAGATTTCAGAATACAAAATAAACATACCAAAATCTGTATTTCTATAAGCTGGAAAAAAATTTAGAAAACATTGATAGGGTAAAGTGAAAAAAAATACTCATATAAATTTAGAAATATAGCCTGTGGATTGTAGGATTTAATACTGGGAAGATGTCAGCAATCTATTTCAATCAAAACCCTAGGAGGATATTTTGTAGATACTAAAGCTTATGGAAATCAAGGACCTAAAAAACAACAACAACAACAACAAGAAAAAAACCTTTGAAAAAAAATCAACTGATTTCAAGGCTTTCTATAATGCTTCACAAATAAAGGTAATGTGAAATTAGAATAGTTACTTTCTCATTGCTAATGCACAATGCCTACTACCTACAAGTTCAAGGTGGTAAGGTATATATATATATATATTTTTTTTTTTTTTTTTTTTTTTGAGACAGGGTCTCGCTTTGTATTTCAGGCTGGCCCTGACCTCACTATGCAGCTCAGGCAAGCCTCAAACTCAGCAATCCTCCTGCCTCTGCCTCCTGAGTGCTGGGATTACAGGTGTGAGCCACCACGCCTGGCACTGTGGTATGTGGTATTGATTGCTGGTGGGCATGAGTCACCACACCCAGCATTCTATGTGGGTACTGGGATCGAACTCAGGACCTTGCACTTGCGAGGCAGGCGCCGGAACCACTGAGCTAATCCTCTGGCCTGGTAAGGTATATTTTAGTTCACAGTTTGTAGAGATTTCAGTTTATAGTTAGCTGGTGCCAAGACAGGGCAGTATAGTAAAGGAGCAAAGCAGAAGATAAAGAGCTCATGGGATGGCAGAAAAGAAACAGAGAGAAAACAAGAGAAGTGCAGGGAAGAAACAGATCCAGACCATGCTGCCAGTGACCCACCTCCTCCTACCCGCTTCACCTCTCAACATCACAGTTAGCCAGAAACCCAACAGTGACTAATGCACCAATGAGTATCACCTCCTAAAGCTCATTTATGAGCATGTGAAGATTTGGGGGACATCTAGGTATAATCCATAACATATGCATTCAATAGATTTTTGGCAAAGATGTCTCAGTAATTCAATGAACAAAGTGGAAGGAAAGAAGAAAAAAACAGAGGAATACAGGGAGGGAGGGAAAAACTCCTTGCTAACATATATAAACTTAACTCAAATTGAGTTTTAGAAGAACAAACATTGGAGAAAAAATTTTGTGACACTGGATTAGGCAAATATTTTGTAAATAAAATACAAATATTTTACCTATAAAAATTGATAAATTTGACATAAAATTTTGCTCTTTATTAGACACTGAGAAAGTGGAACATTAAACCTCAGACTAGAAGAAAATAAGTACAACAAAATAACTCAGTAATAAGGAAGAATGTATATGGGGAAAAATAGATGTATTGTGCAGGTGGAAATCTGTGTTAGCACTGATTACCTGTACCAACAGTTTAGTCAAGCAAAACTTATATATTAAACCTACAAAAAATATCACTGCACACTTATTAGAATGTCTGAGAGAAAACAGAAAGCAAAGCTGATAATTCCAAGTACTAATGAAGAAACAGAGCAGTAGGAACTCTCATGTAGTGTGAGTGAAACTGTACAATAGTTCAATTATTTTGGAAAATAACTTGACAGTTTTTTATGAAGTTAAAAATAGACTTATTGGGCCAGAGATTTAGCTCAGTTGTTCTGGTGCCTGCCTAGTAAGCACAAGGTCCCTGGTTTGATTCCAGTAACCACATACCACAATTCCATGTGTGGTGACTCATGCCCACCAGCAATCAGTACCACATACCACAGTGCTGGGTGTGGTGGCTCATGCCTGTCATCCCAGCACTTGGGAGGCAGAGGCAGGAGAACTGCTGACTTTGAGGATTGCCTGGGTTACATAATGAGCTCAGGACCAACCTGAACTACAAAGTGAGACCCTGTCTCAAAAAAAAAAAAAAAAGACTTATATGACATAGCAATTCTATTTCAAGATATTCACCTTAACAAAAGACAAAATAGGTACATAAATTCTATATCTAAATGTTTACAGTATTTTTATTCCAAACCATCTCAAACTGGAAGTAATCCAAATTTTCTTTAATAGGTAAGTAGGAATTTTGCTGTATCCATTTGATGGATTATTACTCAATAGTGAAAATAAGCAAACAGATGCTACATGTAATAATATGAATGACTCTTTTTTTTTTTTTTTTTGAGACAGTGTCTCCCTTTGCAGTTCAGGCTGGCTCTGAGCTCACTATGTAGTCCAGGCAAACCTCGAACTCAGCAATCCTCCTGTCTCTGCCTCCCGAGTGCTGGGATGACAGGCATGAGCCACCATGCCTGGCACTGTGGTATGTGGTATTGATTGCTGGTGGGTGTGAGTCTCCACACCCAGCATTGTATGTGGTTACCGGAGATCGAACTCAGGACCTTGCGCTTGGGAGGCAGTCGCCGGAACCACTGAGCTAACCCTCCGGCCCAATATGAATGACTCTTAAAAGCCTATGCTAAGCCAAGGAAGGTACCGAAGACACAGACACCAAGGGCTGTGGAACCAAACCACATGGTTCTGTTCATAGGACATAGTAAGAGGAGTCAGATGTCGAAGCACAGTATGAGTTACTAAGGATAAGCGAGATAGAACTTTTGAGGAGAAAATGGAAATATTCATATCTTGGTTGGTGGTCGTTACATGACTGTACGTGTATAGCACAGTTTACTGACCTGTACACCTTGAAAGTGTGAATTATACTTTATTTGTTACAACTCCATTAACTTGAGTATTAAAAAGCATTATAGCAGATGTTTGCTATAAAAGCATTGAAACAAAAACAACAGAGGTGAGTTAAATTTATCTCTTAATGCACTAGGTATGTTTATGTGACAAAACTGTCTACAGCAATAAGATGAAGAACTTCCCAATATTATGAGAACAGCTTAACAATAACAGCAACTCAGCTGCAGCATTGTGTCTATAGATATAAACATAGCAAATAAAACATTTCTAAATCTACTTGAGCAGTATTTTAAAAGAATAGCATATTGGGCTGGAGATTTAGCTCAGTGGTTCTGCCGCCTGCCTAGCAAACTCAAGGTCCCTAGTTCATCCTGGTAACCACATACAATGATATGATATTGGGTGTGGTGACTCACGCCCACCAGCAATCAGTACCACACCACACAATGCTGGGCGTGGTGGCTCATGCCTGTAATCCCAGCACTGGGGAGGCAGAGGCAGGAGGATTGCTGAGTTCAAGGTCTGCCTGGGCTACATAGTGAGCTCAGGGCCAGCCTGAACTACAAAGCGAGACCCTGTCTCAAGAAAAAAAAAAAAAGAATAGCATATCAGGCCAGAGATTTAGCTCAGTGGTTCGGCGCCTGCCTTGCAAGAGCAAGGTCCTGAGTTCGATCCCTGGTAACCACATACAATGCTGGGCGTGGTGACTCATGCCCACCAGCAATCAATACCACATACCACAATCCTGGGTGTGGTGGCTCACGCCTATAATCCCAGCACTCAGGAGGCAGAGGCAGGAGGATTGCTGAGTTTGAGGTTTGCCTGGGCTACATAATGAGCTCAGGGCCAGCCTGAACTACAAAGCGAGAGACCCTGTCTCAAAAAAAAAAAGAATAGCATATCAAAATTTCTAAAATGTTTCAATATAAACCATTCTATTAACATACATATTCCTGAGTCTTAAAAACATTAATAAATAAAAAGTAATATGCAACTTAATATATAGCTAAAATGTAACATTATGAAGAACTCTGAAATCACCAGTCCAGATTGTTCTAAATAATAAAATACAAAATAAATGAGATATAGAATCAGAAAAGTAGAAACAAAGTAGTAATTATTTACAGATAATTTAATCAACTATTTGTAAAGCTCCTCCAAAATCTCAATTACTACTAAAATTAGAATATCTATTGTTCTATATTTTAGTAAAAATTTATTAATAAAATACAATAAAAATAATCAGTTGGAAAACATAATGGAAACAGGTGTCAGATGTAGTGATAAAAATAATATAATACCTCAGATAAACAAAAACATACAAAGCTAGTTCAAACAACTATAAAATGTCACTGAAGAACATAAAACACTGATAGTGAGGTCTTATTCTTCAATGATAAGGCTGATTGTTAATAAAGAGTAAAGTTATCTTCAGATTAATTTGTAAATTTAGTGAAGTTTCAATACAAATTTCAGTTTGTGTTCTAAACACAAATGCAATATTAAGTATATCTGGAATATTAAAATCTGATATGCAAACTCTCCTGATCTGATCAAAATAGTTTACATGTATGTATTAGCATTTACATTGTACATCCACATATGTACAATCATTATGCATCGATTTTAAAAATTAATTAAAAATTAAAACATTGTATGGACCAGAAAAATAACAAACATATCTTTCAAGCCAGTGATTTCCTTGCAAGTAATTTATCTTAAAGCAAACACTTCTTGGGCTGGAGATTTAGCTCAGTGGTTCTGGCGCCTGCTTTGCAAGAGCAAAGTCCTGAGTTTGATCCCCGGTTATCATGTACAGTGCTGGGCATGGTGACTCACACCTACCAGTCATCAATACCACATACCACAGTACTGGGCGTGGTGGCTCATGCCTGTAATCCTAGCACTCAGGAGGCAGAGGCAGGAGGATTGCTGAGTTTGCAGCTTGCCTGGGCTACATAGTGAGCTCAGGGCCAGCCTGAACTACAAAGCGAGACCCTGTCTCAAAAAAAAAAAAAAAAAGAAAAAAGAAAACACCACTCAAGTGTACAGCAATTAATCTGCTGAATGTTCAACAAAGAATTGTTTTCACTTATGCAAACCTGAAAACAATTAAAATGTCTTATAACAGGAAATTTGCTTTAGAAATTTGTGAATGTTCACACAATGATACAATTACATCCTTTGTAATCATTAAAATGGTGTCATAGAAGACTAATGTTAAATGTGTAAAAATATTCAGGTGAAAAAGAAGGCATAAAATATATTATAGTAAATTAACAAAAACATGTCTAAAGAAAAAAAGTAGATGTATGCAGACTAAAACATTAGTAGTTATATTTCTGGGTTTTTAAAAATCTGCCTTATCTAAATTTTCTAA
This sequence comes from Thryonomys swinderianus, assembly GCA_004025085.1. Lineage (NCBI taxonomy): Eukaryota > Metazoa > Chordata > Mammalia > Rodentia > Thryonomyidae > Thryonomys > Thryonomys swinderianus. The sequence continues at coordinate 5,465 of PVIC010014793.1, read as the reverse complement.
AGTGAAATTTTCATTTAAATTGTCTAATTACTTTTATATTGTTTATCTAATCTGTGCCCCTATCATCTTACAGAATGACTGTAACGGTAATTGTCTTCATTCATTTGTGATTCTATATGACCATGTCTTCATCATATAGTATCTTAATTATTTGATCATATATATGTCTCTAGTAGACCATGATGTTGTTTAAATTTAGTTACTGTCAACATGTAACATAATGATCACATAATAAGGTAGCATATGTGATTAATAAATATTTTAATTGGAAAGATGGGAAAATTTGAATTGATATTTTAGTAACAAAGATTCTAGTAATAAAGTTACTCAACTTCACAGTTATTAAAGAAATATAAATTAAAACCATGTTGATATATCATTTCATACCTATTAAGATTTTTTAAAATGTTAATGGTTAAAAATTTTAATGGTAATATCAAGTACTGGTAAGCAGTGAACTTGTGTATATTTCTGGTCAAAATGTAAACTGGAACAGGCTGGGAATTTAGCTCAAGTGGTACCGTGCCAACCTTGGACACACAAGGACCTGAGTTTGATCCCTGGTACTGGGAGAAAAAAAGTAAACTGGCATAGTCACAGTTGAATATTTTGGTGCATTTTTTAGTTAAACATATCATAATCATAAGATTCAGTAGCCTCAGGAACTTACTCAAGTTATGAAAACACAGCTATACAAAGGCACCTAGACAAACATTTCTAGACTTTTCCAAACACCTTCAGTTAAAAATTCTGGTGTTATTTACTGTGGCCAAATGATCAAATAGTGAGGTCTCTCCCTTTTGGGGACCCAGGGTGTAAATTAGAGAGAAGGCACAAGTGAACTGAGTTTGGTGGTCTCATCTGAGACCCTGACGGACATCTGTATACCTCACAAAAGCATCCATACAATTGGGTTCCATTTGTCACAACTGACAGTCTCTGCTCTAAAGAGGCCCATGTTTGGAGTGGCACAGATGTTAGGGTTTCGATCTCCCTCAGTATGGAGCAGAGGAACAAACTTTACCCTCCAGAGTTAATTCCAAGCAATCTGCCCAACCCCAGATACGGACTTTTCCTTATCCCTCCTCTCCATTTTGTTTTAGGTCTATTTCCTTAACATGACAGAAGCCTCACTACTATCAGACCCAACCAGCATGACAGCTAATCCTGCCATGGTTCCTCCATCAGTATTACCCTGAACTGACAGAGCAGCTTGGTACATCCCTTAAAAGCCAACGAACTCATTCCATTCTAGTCTCCTTTATATTGACCTCGACACAAATCTGACATGTAGTCAGATATCAACAGCAAAGTCATCCGAAGGCACACGTTCAATCGCTTTTTGTGACAAAAGTCACCAAACTCTTCTTTTTTTGTTTGCTACTAGAAAGATGGGCAAGGAAAACGAAAATGGTTGTGCAGGCACCTTGCGGAGTGCACTGTTTCCATATAATTGTCTTATGAGTAATTGAGTCTGTCTTTTAACAACTCACAAATTATCTCCTGACAACCTGAAATAATAGATCTTTTTGTTAAAAGGAGAAAGCTTGTGGAGACCAAAGGTTAAACAGGTCTTTTCATCATGATAAATCACTGGTTAATGAGGTCACTATTGTTGGGTATTATGACCATCGCCTTTAATGCCATTACCTCGTGGTTGTAAAGCTGACACTACTAATGATCTACACCCTTTGAACTTTTACACAATATTGACTGGCTCCTCTGAGCAGATGTTCTTTGGATGAAATTGCAATGGAGGCTACACTTCTTCATCGTGGAAAGAGCTTCAAGTGAGCTCATGGAATCCAGACGGCGGTATTTGCAGAGAGGCAGGAAGAGACGATAGGAAAGAAGAACACAACCGCTAAGTCTGTGATGACGATACTGATTTGCGAAAGTGAAAATACACACATCCAGAAGCCTAAAGAAGCATCGTTAGCTGGAAGTAAGGTGATAATTGTAAATCTTCGGGTTGCTCCTTGGACATGAGAAAAGCATATGTTGTCTTGCTTATTGTCACAAAATCCCTGTAAATTTCACTTTTATTACCATCTTCAAATGAAAACTTGAGAAGCTGAGTGAAGAAATCACTTTCGTCGGTCCTGCTGGTGTTAGGCTCTGAGTGCTGTGCTTTCTCACGCTGTCCTTGCCAACAGGAAGGGACATTAATGAATTTCCGCACCATGCTTTGTACTATCAACAGCCATTGCAGCCATTTCCTTTACAAGTACGATTCTGTAATTCAGTAGTTCATTTGCACTTGATGGCTGGATGGAAATAGAACTATCTAATGTTCACAAGGACAGATTTTAGAGATCGGTTGCATAGGGAGCAGATGCCCAGAGGCAGGTATTTTAGCATCATTAAAAGCTAGAAAGTGAATGAATATATCATCTGTGCCACATTTGTAGCAGTATCTTTAGAGCAGAATGGCTTGCAGGGCTCATTTGTAGTTTTTGGAAACATAAAATAAAACTTCTTCTGTTTTTGTGTGTTTATTTTTGTTGTTGTGTTTATTTTTGTTGTGTGTTTATTTTGTTTTTGTTACAACAAAAATAAACGAGTCAAAAGAGAAAAACTGAATTACCCAGATGTATTGCTAATTTGAAAAAAATATGCACAAGACCTTCCCAATGCATACAACTAGTTGAAAAGATATCGATACTTTATCATGCACTATCTATGGGATTCATCACCCTAAAGTCCGTTGCTTTCATGAAAGAAGAACACAATGAAATTATGAAATTATAATCATTAGAGCTAGAAGGCATCCAATCATTACCAGCTGAATTAAACCTGAAAATCTTTACATACACTTACTCCATTAACATTTGAAACATTGAAATAATTTAAATTATTTACTTTTCAAGTGCGGAGAAAGAACTTTTTTCACAGGGGAATGAATCTGGAATCACCACGTTTTGCTACAAATTTTTACCGAAAAATGTGGCAGGTAAACACATGGCAACTTAGCCAACCTTCAGTCTTGAGTCCAGGTAACGCAGTTTGGGTTTGTTTTACTCTTGAGAGGACATTGATGAAATTCAGAGAGGAAAAATAAAGCAATTAAAAAAAAAGCAGGTAGCAGACAATAGAACAGTCTACTTAATGTGTAAGCATGCCCCTTATAGCAGAGATGATACTGTATTCCCTTCGTACTTGGCAGATAGAAAGTTTTCAATGTTTATCAAGTTCATTTAATATACAGAAATACAGGGCCGGAGGGTTAGCTCAGTGGTTCTGGCGCCTGCCTCACAAGCACAAGGTCCTGAGTTCGATCCCCGGAAACCACATACAATGCTGGGTGTGGAGACTCACACCCACCACCAATCAATACCGCATACTGCAGTGCCAGGCGTGGTGGCTCACGCCTGTCATCCCAGCACTCGGGAGGCAGAGACAGGAGGATTGCTGAGTTCCAGGCTTGCCTGGGCTACATAGTGAGCTCAGAGCCAGCCTGAACTACAAAGTGAGACCCTGTCTCAAAAAAAAAAAAAATTAAATATACAGAAATACAAACTTATGAAGGCAAACCCCAGATATAGCTTAATTATTTCAGACTTCCATTTTCCAGAACTGGCTCACTTTACTCAATTTGTTTTTGCAATTCCATAGGCCAGTGGAGTGGGAGGCATTTTGTCTCTTGACAGACTGAAGAAACGGATTCATAGAGCAATAGCAAATGGCATAGAAAGAAGATGCTGATTTCACCTTGTTCTATACTTTTATAATTGTAAAAGGTAGATTGTCCAAGATAAAAACGATAAAATTAGTGTGACACATTTCCTGAAGAGAGAGATTTCTACCCTTATGAAAAAGATCAAAAGCTTCCTTTTTCCTTTCACACAACAAAAGATGAAACATAGTATTTAAACATTAAGTTAATCTCTTAAGTGGTTTGTCTCTGACCCACCAAAGATTCTGAAATAAGGGGACAATCCTAGGTGTCTGGTATCTCATATCAAAGCCCTGATAATTAGCTATTTTTCACTTTTTTAGAGAACACAACCTTGGATCCATAGGGGGGCTTAGGCAGATGTTAATTAGTAGGGTTTAATTGTTAAGCCAAAGTTCAGACCAGTCCTGGTTAGCATTCAACTAAAGCCTAGGGGAGGGATTCAGAAGCACATCAGGATGTTGTACACAAGACAGACATTAAATACTGTATTTGCAAAACAGCTTGATTTTGTTTTAAAAAACCATTTCACAGAACATCTGAACTGGAGATTAAACCTATGCTCTCATTTTCAGAGTTTATAGAGCTTCAGTCATCAAATGAACTTAAATAAGTGATTCTAAGAACCTGCAGCCACGTCAGCAGACAGAGACATAATAAGAATAATTTACATTTCACATTGAGCCTCATGACAGTATTGGGTTGTGATAACTTCGACTGGTCACATCTTTAGATAAAGAAACTGAAGTGAAAAGAAAAGCTAAGTGAGGTTGAGGGAATAAAGACTCTTGCCTCTTGGCTCCTGTGATTCTGAGACTTTTCTGGTCAAGGGGACAGGATCAGAGTCTTTAGCACTATGGGAGTCTCAGTGTCTTTAGTTATACTATACCTGTTTACTTGGTTAAATCTTTTTTTATTCTGGTATCCAGAATCAAACTCAGGACCTTGTGCTTGCCAGGCAGGCTGAGTTTCACTGAGCTATGTCTCCAGATTTCAGCATCTTTAGTATAATCTGTGCAATAGTATGAATGTGCCAGGGAGATTAGGGTGTAACTCTACAAGTTGAAAGTCCATATATTGTCAAGAATTCACTGCTTATGGGCTGGGGATTTAGCTCAAGTGGTACCACACCCACCTTGGAAGCACAAGGGCCTGAGTTTGATCCCAGTAATGCACAAAGAAAGAAAGAAAGAAAGAAAAGAAAGAAAGAAAGAAAGAAAGAAAGAAAGAAAGAAAGAAAGAAAGAAAGAGAAAGAAAGAAAGAGAAAGAAAGAAAGGAAGCATTTACTACTTAGAAATGGTTGACTTAAAAAAGATACAGTCCAAAGGAACTATAGAAACTAGTATCAATATCATTATAAATATTAAAAAATAGATTCTTACTGGGGACATGAGGGGCATTCATGATGGACGGATGAGCTAAATTAGTTTAGAGTCACTCCTCACCTTTGAATAAACGATGATATGAATCCACTGAATCCCTTTGGAACCGGCCCTCCTTGACACTCAACTCCTAACTGGTTTTCATTCAGCCATTGCTTTAGGGGGATCCCTCATCCGACAGTATCAATGAGAGGGCATAGAATACTTCCCAGGGATGTTGGTGTGCCTGTTTCAGGGGAACTTTTCACACAGGGTGTAGCTGAGCACCCCAAAGAGCAGAGAGCTGGCATGTGGTCAGACATAGAGGATAGGGTGTAAAAATCATACCCATATAGCTGGGCGTGGTGGCTCACGCCTATAATCCCAGCACTCGGGAGGCAGAGGCAGGTGGATTGCTGAGTTCGAG
>PVIC010014792.1:0-36068 GCA_004025085.1 Thryonomys swinderianus | reverse complement strand
TCAGGCTGGCCCTGAGCTCACTATGGTGCCCAGGCAAGCCGCCGCGAACTCAGCAATCCTCCTGTCTCTGCCTCCCGAGTGCTGGGATTACAGGCGTGAGCCACCACGTCCGGCATTGTGGTATGCGGTGTTGATTGTTGGTGGGCGTGAGTCTCCACGCCCAGCATTATATGTGGTTACCGGGGATCAAACTCAGGTCTTTGCGCTTGCGAGGCAGGCGCCGGAACCACTGAGCTAACCCTCCGGCCCCAAACTTGGATTTTTGAGTAATAATGGAAGACTGGAAGACATTTTTGCATGTTGTATTTAAGGAGTCACATTGAACTTTATGTGAGAGGAACATGTTTGAGATTTAAAACCTTGTGTATTAACATTTCAGTGTTACAATGATACATGTTGGGGGGAGTGAAATAACACTTTTTCTTGCTTTATGCAAGACTGATATGATTTATATGCCCAAGTGAAGACTAAGAAACGGAACTGCGAGTAAATTTGGCACCGGTTACACCAAAGACTAAGAGCATATGATTATCTAGTGAGAATTGCTGAGTCCTTATCACACATTGGTTTCTAAGTCCAGGATTTTAATGTGCGAGGAGTTACGTTTCTTGGACCGGAGCTATTTCATTTGAAAAAAATGATGATGATAATATTCCTGTCCCACATTCAAAACATTTGACATGAAATCAGTATACATTCTTTTCTAAATTCTTGATATTATCTAAAGCCCAGGCTTTCGCTATTTATGTAAAAACTTAGGAAATTTAAGTAGCTGTGCATGCAGATTCATATTAATTACATAATCAGACGCAAATGTTTGGTTCTTGTGTATCTTTTTCTCTTTTTAAAATCACCTTCTGTAGTGAGAAGCATACATAACTGAGAGACAAAAGTCCAAGAAAATGTGCCTATTTAGTATTTTTGTCTTGCTTTTCATTTTTCTTTTCTATATTCTTGATCTCATTTTTAATGTAGTTTCAACTACATATGTATCAAGCTAGTATCTGGGAATCTGCATGAAATACTAAATAAAAATGATTTCTGCTACAGAAGGGGGAGCTGGATCGCAGGAGACTGAGCAGCCTTCTGAGCTCACACAGCCGCTGAATCGAGTGCCAGACACTCCAGGACCCAGGTGTTGTCTCTCACCTTGAGGTCCTGCCTCCTGGGGCATTTGCATTCCTCCTCTGCCACGTGCCCTTTGTATCTCACGAGTGCCAGTTTAAGGTGGCAGAGAAGGTTTCACAATCCACCTTAGATATCTGGAGCTTGGGGTCAACTTTTCATCCCTGTGGCTTCGTGATTTTGGGTTTATTTATTTATTTTTTTGTGGTACTAGGAATGGAACTCAGGACCCTGAGCCTGCCAGGCCGGCGTGGTGTCGCTGAGCCACACCCTGGTCTTGGGCTCCTATTTAAATATGCTGAGCTCTCATTTCAGGCTCTGGAGAGTGAGGCTGATGTACTATCTACTTTTTACTAGTGAAACTTTCATGTAGTGTAAAGACTTGTGATAGATTGAATCGTCATTCAAAATTTTCACTATTTTTCCTCATTAAAGAGCTTATATTTTTTCTTTGCGCTGATGTATGGTAGGGCATGTATTTTGGTTCAACCAATGAAATATGAGCAGATGTCCTTTGTTATAAGACTTTTGATTTCTTTTTTTTCCCCTGGCTTTATTCTATTTCATTTTTGCTTAGAGGCCAGCCAATTCTTTCCTGAGGTTACCTCTTTCTTTTTTGCAATTAGTTCCCAAGCATGGTTGAGAGAAGCTCACATACAGCTTTCAATAGTCTCTGACTATTAGAAGAGGGACCCAGAAAGCCCTGGTAGCAGCAGGGGCTAGTAAAACAGACACTGTGTTTTGGACATGAGCGAAAATATGGCACTTAATTCTATTGCTAAAATTTTCAAAGTGAAAAGAGGCAGCATCCACTGAATCCCTTCCATTGGCTAGAATCTCAGGGAGAAGGGCCTGGGGTCATGGCTCCCGGAGACTGAGGAGCTAAGCGGGACAGGAGGAGCATCCAGAAGCAGTAGCTTTTGTCCCTGGCACAGGTGCTGCACATGAGAGCCCCTCCTCTCATCCAAGCTTTCCCTTCACACAGGGCTAGTTACCTGCAGCAGTGTAATCCGGAAGTAGTAAACGAAAGATTCCAAGATGAACTACTGATAATTTAAAAATGTACCATTTGGGAATCTTGCCTGGTTTCCCTCCATCAGCCGGGGATGTAAGCCCTAACTTTGTACAATCCCTAGAGCTTTCTGGTTGTGCTGCTGCCCCTTAGCAGAAGTGGCCATGTGAATTATCAGGCTGACCGTCCTGGTACCTGTTACTTTTTCTCAAGCAACCTGATTTTATTCAGTATTGACTTCAAATGCAAGACAGTCATGCTGAGAACTTTGTTTCACTATATTTTATAATTTTGTCTTATTGTTGGTTATTGTTAATCTCCTATTCTTAATTCATAAATTGAGCTTTTTCCTAGGTATGTGTATGTGGAAATAACTGGTAAACATAAGAGTTTGGTATACTGGGGAATTTGGGAATCTCCTGGGGATCTTGGGCTGTATCCCCCTGCAGATAGTGTGAGGCTGCTGTTGAAACTACCTCCATCTTCTCAACTAGATAAGGAGACTGGCGGTGAATTTTCCAAAGCTCATCCTGATGCTGGCAGACTCAGGATGTGAAGTTGCTCCTCTCTCAAGAAGGTCATATGCTCTAATAACATCCTGAAGAGTGTGGTGAAGGGAGGATAGTGCCCCAGGCTCCATGGAATGTAGAGCTGTCCCCAGAGAGAAGGCTCTCAGTCCAGACCTGCTGCCAGCTGTCTGGGTGCTAGGACAGCATCAACAAGCAAATACAATGAACGCACCCTATAGCTTTGCCTCACATAGCCCCTGGGCACGGGGCATGGGACCAGTTTTCTGCGTCTCTTACGAGGTCTTCAGTCCTATTGGGTTGGGCCCCACCTTCTGGCTTCATTTAACATGAGTCACTCCCTCCAAGGCCACCTGTTGAAATACTGGGAATTAGAGGTTCCACTTAGGGATTTTTAGGTGCATCAAGCGCTCCTCATTCATTAACTTCCTGCAAGGTAGTGCATTGTCTGTTGGGAAGAGTCCAGTCAGTGAGGACCGTGGACGGCTATGCTCCTGCTCCTCCCTGCAGCTCCGGGGAGGGGAGGGCAGAAGGGCAGTGTGGGGAGGGCTGCCTGCTGGGCATCCAGTTCTGGTCCAGGTGCACGTGGAGAGGGACGCATAGGGCCTCCTGTTAACTCTGTTTTCAGAGGTTGAGTCCCAAGTCTTGGAGGGATAATGTGGCTTCTGGATTATTTCCTGGTGATGGGATGAAGATGGTTACAGTTGTATATAAAAAGAGGACGTTAAATATTTGTGAATTGGAGACCACACTGTGATGTGTCGTAGTACGGTGGGCACACTTTCCCCTGAGCTTTGCTTCCTTGCTGTGCCCATTCGTTCCTCCATAGTGTATTTCAATCCCATTGACATCAGGCTGGTCGATGGCACTGGTGTGTTTGGCTAAGAAAATGTGAGTGGAGTGACACTTGTCATTTTGTTTGGGCTATAAGCCGGACTGTGCTTCACTTGGATGAAAGCTGCGTTGGCCTGCGTGCTGCTCACAGGACTGCAGAGGGCAGAACCCAGCACAGGAGCCTTAGGCCGGAAAAGGAGCAACGGACCAGGGCTCTGGTCAGGAGCCACTGTGGGCAGAGGGCTGCTCACTCCAGGATGGCCCAGCTGAACTCCAAGCATGACTCCAAGCATGGGAAATTCATGGTTCCTGCAGTGTATGTTACATTCAGTTTACACAAATAGACTAATTAAAGTGATAGTATTTATTTTATTGGCCAGAATGTTGGGTTAGGATGGAACTATAGAAAGGAATATTTTCATATTGAAAACTAATCCAAATAAGAATTGATGGGCTTATTTTACTTCACTGCTAGTACTGCACTATCTGTGAAACTGTTCCTAATTGATATAAGTTTGGGATAATGTCTTAAAATGAAGAGTACAGATTTTGGAAATAGCTGGTTATCCCTCTGAGTGTGCGTGACTCTTTCTCCCTCTGGTACCTTGTTGAGTGGGGTAGAGTATGTTATTTCTGCTCCTACAGAGGACAGACATGCTGACTCTTGCAGTACTGTTTCATTATAATAAATCTGGGATGACTTTAGCAACATTTTCTATAAACTAGCCAAAGCTACCGAGGAGCAACTCTGTTTTTTCCTAATTTAAATTCAATTGCTGTTTTGGCCTAAGCTCTCTGGCTTATCTGGTCTTCATTACAGTCTTGTTAAACTGTAAAAGAATTAATGCATTTTTGGACTTTTACACCATTACATATAATATTAATTGCCAAAATGTACTAGTCAGCTAATTAGAATAACTGTTCTTTGTGTGTGTGTGTATATATATATATATATATATATATATTACTATTATTATTACTTACTCTAGAGTCTGTGTCTAAATTGCATTAAGAGTGGAGAAAAAAAGAATTTTTGTGTCCTAATGGAAATGACTGTCCAGACATTCCATGATCATCAGTATTCTTTCAACTTGCACCAACTAATACTCCTGTAGTACCACGCTGTCTCCTACCCCTCAAAGACGGAGTGCTCATTAGTAGGTTTCTCCAACCAGGTTTTGAAGGAGAGAACTAGAACAGACTTAATCAGCACTGTGGATTGGTCGACTGATCTTCCTGCAGCCAATACCTGATCAGCGCTTCTCGCTCATACAGCGTCTCCCATGGAGACACCTGAAGTTGGGGGTCGCTGAGTGGGGGGAGATGCCCACAGGCTATAGGAGGATCACAGGACAGTCCACCTACTTGTGTGAGGGCCCAGGGTAATTTGTCAGCATAAAGATCCAGATTTGAGCCAGTTGACAAGATTCTTTCTCTTTTTTCACAACAATCCAAAGCCATAAATCCTGTTAAGTTTGTGCCAAATGAATCCAAAAAATACTGTTCCAATGCAAACACTTGGTTCTGTAGATGTGAAACCTATATATTTACTTAAAGTTCGTTATGATGTGAGAAAGATGAAATTTAGGATGGTTTTATAATCAAAACAGAATAAATCTATGCAGCCTTGCTTTGTGGCTCCCAGATGCGTGAGGGCTCCACAGTCCCTGCTCAGCACTGGTTCGGAGAACGTGCAAGGGGGCACAGCATGCTGAGGCCTGAGCCCTGGAGCTCCACAGTGCAGGCCCCCAAAAATGGGCAAATGCTTTAAAAAACTGTAAAAAGTTATTTCTACGGAGTCATTTATCACTGGAGGAGTTTACCTCTGTGTTTTCTGAATATCATCAGTGGAAATGCAGGTAACATCCTTGGAAATGTTTAACTGGGGCCCTTAAGCTCCTAACTGCTTGCTCACATTTCTCTTTTATTTTCATTTTAATAAATTTATACTCTCCAAATACTTAGAGGTGGTAAATCCTTATCGTGAAGTATTCTCACAAGGAACCAAGAATGACAGTATTTTGTTTGTATTTATTCAATACTTATATTTTTCTAAGTGCTCATTGGGTTTTAGCATTCAGCTTATCTATTGGCCACAAATTTCTACCAACCACTTACTTGAGTGATTTCTTATACAGTGGCTCATTTTCAATGTTGACATCCTTTGCTGTGTAAATATGACCATTGCTAAGGAGGATTATAGCTTCTCATAAGTATCTTTGAAGTAAATGTACATATTTAGCATTAGAAGAAAAGTAAGATATTAAGAGATATTTAACCAAAAATTGGTAGTCTGTGTCATTATTCTAACAAAAGATACAGTCTACATGTCTTGTAAGAATGTGTAGTATATAGTCACAGTGGGAGCTAGTATAAGAATTGGGGAACTATTAATAAAAAGATAAGTCTGGAGATATTTCAAGGTGACTTTAACTTAGTTTGTCAATGGTTGAGAATATTTAATAACATTAGAGGTGGTTACAAGTAACTATGAAACTATGGACCTGAAAGGGCTTTGAGAAGTCATGTTACTCATCTCCTAAATTTTAGAGGTGAGAAAATTCCCTGGACCCACCAGCACCCCAGTACAAGGCATTTGGGTTGAGTTTTGGGTTGAAGGACTTGTGCCTAATCAGTGCGCTTCCCTTTTAAGTTGACCTCCACACTCTTAAAAGTCACACATCAGTGGATTTATTAGGGAAAGTATATTTGGTGCCCCATCTGTACTTTATCCATGGCAAATCAGAGGCATCAGTAAGACTCAGAAAAATGGTGATTACTTTGAATGAAATTATAAAAACTATAGTTTTAAGGAGAATCAGTAGAAAGTAAGAAACTGATAATTGATTGCCCAAGGTGTGTTTTCTGAAAGTTCTCTTCGGCTGCTGTAACTCTTAACTTCTTTCCGTGCACAATCTTTTTGTTCATTTCCTGGATTCTGTAGTTGGTCTCACAGTGCTCTTTTTCTCTATCTCTGTCTTAGGGTAGTAAATGTGATATTTTGATCAAGTTCCTTTGCCTATTTAGTTTTCTAAAGACTTGAACAAATGTTCTTGACTAATAAAAAACCTAATCTGGGCTGGGGACTTAGCTCAGGGGTGCTGTGTCTACCTGGTAAGCATAAGGCCCTGAGTTTAGAGGATGATAGTGAAAAGTCAGCTTGAAAAATCATCAGGAGAAAGACTGCTCCTTCTTACCTCTTCTGTGCACTCACTAGTGGTCTGAGCGGGGAGCACTGTGACCCGTTGTTAATAAGATCTCTCCCCTAGACAGCTTTGGGGTGCTGAAAGTCCTGTCTGGTTCTATATGAGGAGATCCTCCATTTCTAAGAATTAGTGTGGATTCCTCCCTCCCCCAAGCCATCCCCCACCAACCTAGCACATTCTGCATCCTCTAGGACCCCAAGTATCTCACACCTCCAGGATTATTCCTGAAAAGAAGTTCACATTTTAACATTTACTTATTTTTATATCTACATTTTTCTCCTTCCCCAACGACCTTATTCTCTTTGGACCCTGAGCCTCTCTCCCATCATTTCTGTACTAGTCTTTCCCCTGGTCCCTGACACATGTCATGTCCACACGTGGACCTCGACCTTTGTGAGTGGACATGACTGTGCTATGGAGAGTGAGGAGCATGATCTGCACTGAGGAACTCTATGCTACTCAGAGTTAGAAGGATTTAGTGCTTCATCCAGCAGTGCAGTGTGAAATAATATGAATTTAAGGAAAATTTCCAAGATCCCTAGGTCCTGATCAAATTTAACAGTGTTGGAAGAATCATATCCATAAAAACCTGAAGTTCAGGTCAGCTGTTGCAGTCCAATTAAACTGCAAGTCACAAGTGACTTATTGACAAGGACATGTCCTGTGCCATATGGTGCTGGGCTGTGTTGTCATTGCATGAACAATACACATGTGCTCATGCAGGCCTGGGTGGTACAGGTCAGCCTCTGGCATGGGCTCTCATGCCATAGGAGATGCAGTGGCCCTGAAAGGGATGTAGCTGTTAGCCTGACATAGCACCCTGTCTACAGTGAACTATTTTCTTATAACTAGAAGGAGCACACTCTAATCTAATAATAAAAAGGAAGCATAGTAAACACATAAGCAAATGACTAGTGTTTGTTATCATTATTATCATGTGCTGCTCATAATTACTTGTACGCATTTTGCCTATCACAGGACTGACAATGCATGAGGGCTGTTTACAGCAGCACCGTGACCCGTGGTGAGGACTCCCTGTGTTCAGTGGCACAGGGTGACAGGCACTTCCGGTCATTGGAGTCCCCCAGGACCATGGCTGCATGTGGAGTCTGCTTAACTGAAGCCCTGTAGGCTACATGACTTTAAGTGGTGATACCCACTTGGCTTCAAAGACAAAGCCAAGTCCCTTAAAGACCGAGGCCATGTGCACTGTGTGTCCATTGTGCTGAGAGGATACGAACCGCTCTACGCGGGTCATAGGAGATCGGAGTGGAGCTCAGGCCCACACTGTCAGCTCCAGAGGCTGGAGGGACCCCAGGTCATGCTAAGTGGAGATGTAAAGCTGCCACTCAGGGGGATGTTTGACTGACTGACAGGTGCAGAGTCAGAGCAGGATCTAAAAGATCAGCAAGAAATGAGTTATTGACTGTGTGTTGACATTTTCAGCCAGGAAGGGACCTGAAGCAACATAAATATACCCTTCTATATGTTGATAAAATTGAGTGACATTTACTTGGGAGAAAGATACTCATCACGCTTTTTCTTTCTTATGGGTATGCATCGAGATGGCAGATGTAAATAATGGGCTTTTCTAGGGAGTTTTTAATTTACAAGGCCTGGTTCCATACTAGGGGCTTGTTGGGCATTGAAGGTAAGATCCAAATGGCCCTTCATGACCCGCAGCATGCTCTCAGGATGATTTTGTGTATTTTTTGTCAATGTTAACCAAATAAGTAAACTGAAATTGAGTCACCTTCTGGAGTTAAAGATGAAAAAGAATAGTGTTGCCAAAACACTGTCAGCCGTGTGCTAGTGGGATCACAGAGTGAGCCACACACGGAAAGTGTCAGCATAACACACAGACAGTCTGTCTGTCACTTTTGTAAACACAGAACATTTAGAAAGGGCGCAGGGATGTGGACTATTTTGAAGACTGGAAGATTGGGCCTGTGCTCTCTAGTGCCTCCGGGCAGTAACTTGCCTGGGTGGAGTTGTGTGGCCGCCTCTCCTTCTGCCTCACATTAGGCCCCAATTTCTGCAGACACCTGACCTTGAGCTCCTCCTCTCAGGGTTGGCACTGCTGTTACTGGTCGGCGCTGTGTCAAGCTATCTCCTGAGGACATTTTTACCTATCTTTTTAATAACATTATTTTCCTAGATATTCAAAAAACACTGCATTACAACCACCTTGAAAAAAATCAATTCTTATTTTCTTTTACTAGCAATTATGTCAGATTTTGCCATTTGGACCATCATTTATTTTAAAAATATATGGTATCAGTCATATTGGTGTGGTGGGTGGTGCCAAGACTGTGAGAAGATTAAAGAAGAAGTTGGATGGTGACATTTTTCTTTATGTAATGGAAAATTAACTAAATAAGTAGAAGTTGGGCCATGGACATACTTAACATACTTTCTGTAACACCATGCTCATGTTGTTCTGGGTTCCTGTCTCTTATTCTGACAGGACTTCGATGTGTTGTCTTTTCCCTTGAGATCTAGCCAGTGGGTGTTGCTTTGCTGCCTTTCATCTCTCTGGCAATGTGTAGCATTTCATGATTAAATTTCAGCAGGGATATACATGAACACTGCAGTGGAGCTGCTCTGTGGGGAAGGAAAGGATCTTAGCAATATTTATTTTCTTTGACTTAGCAAGTAGCAAAATACCAACTTGCTGACCTGTTCCAGTGAGAGGAATAAGTTAGGATTCGACATATCTGTATTAAATCTAGCTATGGTGTGACCCTGCTGTTCAACAGGCTTCTATTACTATCTGTAGTACTTTATTCTCATGTTTAATTTTTGATTAAATTAGTCAACATACTGTTTAACCAGATATTGACCAGTATGGCTCTTTCCTTGTGGAAGAGTTGTTGTCCCTTTTTGTCTTAAACTCAAACAAATGAGCATACGTTATGGGTATGAAATTGTTATCTTATTAAAATCTTTCTTTCAAGAAGGGCTCTTCCCAGTGCTTCTTTATAAGACTTGATGTGGGTGTAGAGATTACACTCTGTACCACAGGACTCCAGGCAGTGCCGATCAGGAGAACTTGGTAAATAAAAATATTGTGACAATTTCTTAAACTCTACTTACCTAGAGGGAAATAAGGTAGAGAACAACATATTCAATGAGACATGAGGACATTTGATAGGAGATCATGCAGGTGGAACAATAAAGAACAACATTAAAGTGAGACTGTCTGCCGGGCGTAGTGGCTCATGCCTCTAATCCCAGCACTCAGGAGGCAGAGGCAGGAGGATTGCTGAGTTCCGGGCTTGCCTGGGCTACATAGTGAGCTCAGGGCCAGCCTGAACTACAAAGTGAGACCCTGTCTAAACAAACTTAAAAAAAAAAAAGAAAGAAAAGAAAAAGTGACACTGTTTGGGGGTTAGGGACACAGAAGCACTTTGAGGACAGAGCCTGGTTTACTCACTTCTGAGTCTAGAGTGAGTCCTGTGATGTGCAACGAAGCCCTCAGTGAACTAGCAAATCCCTTTGGATGACGCTTCAAGGGGAATTAGGCTGTCTGTCACTCAGCCCGGGGTCCGACCAGCCCAGGGGGACAGCTATCTCCCAGTAACAGCAATGTGGAAATGGCATAGAAAAGTGCTTCTGGTGGAAGAAGTGGAGAGTGCTTGTTACGTTCAAGACCAGCAACACTGGACACACTGAAAGGGATGCAGACCAGGGAGGCCTCAGAGGCTGTCCTGGCTGATGCAAAAGGAGATACAAACTGGAAATATGAAAGTTATGTAATAAAGAACCATTTATTTTGCTTTTGGGAGAAATTCGTGTTGCAAAGTCACAGAACTGAAAATATGTGGACATGCTTCCTGGCACAATGTACAATGCACAGGGACATTCGCCAGATGCCGACAATGATGCTTGTGGACAGGGAGTGCGCAGTACGCTGGGTTCTCGCATTTCCAGACCGTGACGTGTGTCTCCTCAGATACATACATATGCGTAACACTGAGAAATCATTATGGATGGTTCCTTCCACCTGAGGCCTTTAAAAAATTGATTTCAAGATTTCAAATGAATACCATCATACTCAATTGCTTTGTAATATTTCTGTTTCCTTTTATTAATGCAATGCAAGCTAAGTTGTTTGTAATCCATTAAATTGATTTTATGACTCATTAACAGGTTGTAAACTATCAGTTTGAAAACTATTGAAGCCATCAAAAGCACAAGAAAGCAAGTTCTTGCCAATACCTTGCTTTTTAAAGTATGCGTATTCAGAGTCCGAGGGAGTACTTGGTCACATTTCTCGTCTTCTTCTTTAGAAATATGCCCACTCCAGATGCAAGGACCCTCAGCAAGCAGTGAGCTAAGTGACCCCCCCCCCCAGACTGCCTGTGACTTGGAGTTTGTGCCCTGCTACCTCTGAATGGGGATAAGCTGGCTTTCGTCTGCAGGGCTGGACATGGCAGATGGTCTGGTTGGCCTCAACAGGATTCGGAGAGTGGTCTGATCTAACTACTCAGGTTGTGGAAAAGCAGGAAGCTTCCCTTGACAGGGCAAAGAACACATCAAGGATGCAGTATGCAGCATCAGTGCTGCATTACTCATCTGAAGACTAACTCAAAGATGGATGTAGCGAGGATCTCACAGCAAGAAGGACTGTGTGGGCCTTTCACAGGACAGTGAGGAGCCTCTGCAGACAGAGAAAGGGGACCTAGGGCCTGCTCAGACAAGGAGCTAAACTCCTCCAGAAAGGAGAATGAGCTTTGGAATGTCCTTCCCTCAAAGCTTCAGGCAAGAGCTCAGCCTGCCTTGCACCTGGACTTTAGCCCGGAAGCCTGAACTGAGCCAGTCACTCCACGCCATGTTTCTGGCCTGAAGAAGAGGGAAGTGGTATCTTTGTACCATATGTCCAAGGTCCACAGAGTTTGTTCTGAAGTAATAGAAAGTTAACAAAGCCACCAAAGTCTGTTGCATTCTTGATCATTAAAAAAAGTTCCATTGTGCACGCTGTCCCTACAAGTCAGGAGAACATCATCCATTTTAGAGTGTGACTTAATCACAAAGCACAATGTCAAATGAGGGAGATTTTCTTCATTCTGCAGTCATTTTTATTAATTGAGGTGCTGCTTTGTGAACTCTGTAATAATAAGTATTATTTTTACTTCCAGAGAGCTCTCCTATAATATTTACATGCCTCCTAAGCCCCTCGACAGCTTGATCAAAACTGGAGAGCAGAGACCAGGCTCATTTTATAAATGATAACAAGTACAGACTTAAAACTTGCTCAGCATGGCAAACCTAGACACCTCAGACCTGGCTAGGCACAGGTACTATGCTAATTCACTCTTTGATTCATTCACTTATTCAACAGCATTTATTATATGAAATCTTCTTCAGCATCCAACAGGTGGCATGGTGGTGCAAACAGACAAAGTCCCCTGCCGGGGAACTTACACTCTTGACTTGGGAAGCAGAAAGTACTTTCAGGCCAACGTGGCACTTTCCAGGGTTTCTGAGCGTGTGGGGTGCGTTTCTCTGCATGGCCCTGCTCCCTGAGCCCCAAGCACGCAGCCCAGTGCTCTGTAGGCCCAAAGCACTGGCAGAGTGCCTGGCCAGGAGGGCAGTGCTCAGAGCTCCCTGGGCCTCGGCAGCTCACTCCTCAGTACAGCCCCCTCATCTTGACCTTGGAGGGATCTCTTTTTCTCAATTTTTATTGTTATTAGTACCTACATGAAATGTGTAATGGTCACATTCACCATGTGGAGCTGATTCACGGACCAGGACTTCTCAGCTCCCTTTTCCAGCCTGCCTCAATCTATTGGTCCGTTTCCCTTCTGCAGAAGATCGCACTCCCCGTTCCTATCTTTCAACTCTTATTTTGCTCTTTATTCATCCTCTATGCCAGGCTTCTCACATAACAGAAAGCTGTAATCTTGAGGCTTGTATGTCTGCTTTCCTCCGTGTACCATTGTGGTCTCAAAGTACATCTGTTTTCCCACAAACCCAGGTTCACCCTCCTCACGTGGAGCAGGCTTCTCTGTGTGTGGACTCCACATCTGTCTATGTACCTGCTGATGGACACAGGCTGCTTCTGAGACTGTCTGTGGTGAGCTGTGGATGCTAGTGTTTTATCACCCGCTCAGGGCATGTCTTTTCACCTTCCTAAAAATGGAATTATGCAGTATGGGCTCCTTTGTGCCTGGTTTATAGCATGAAAATGTGTTAAGATTTATCTGTGCTGTTCTGTGCACTTATACTGCTGCGCTGCACCTGTGTAAATGCACTGATCTCTTTGTCCATTCTCCCTCATCACATTTGGGCTGTTCCCTGTCTGCTCTCTCTGGCATGTGCTGTGGTGTGTCCCTGGGCAGCATTCCATGTGTTACATGCTCTGGTGTGTGCTGTGGTGTGTTCCCGGGAGGCGTTCCATATGTTACCTGCTCATGAGCAGACCTGCTGGGTCTCACAGGGACTGTGTGGGGCTGAGATGGTAATTTGTTATGAAGAAAATAAAATAAAGCAAACTCAATCCCCCAAACCAAATGAAATATAAAACCAAAACCCTAGACACAGGAGTCATCCATGTGCCCCCTCAGCCCAGTCTCAGGGCTCTGTGTTCTTGGTCCACCTGCTCAGATGTGTGGGGCAGTGGATATCACAGTCTCTGCCACTCTGGCAGATCTGGCATGTGTCTTGAGGTCTTCACTCACATTTCTTTATTTTCACTGGAAGTTGAATATGTTTTGCAAGACTGTTAGGCCTCTGGTTTCTAGGGGAGTATGAAAATCTCTCACCTACATTCTCTTAAATGTCTTATTCTTGTTGGTTGATGAGTTCTCTGATTTTCTAGATATTAAAAGTGTTTCTTAATTTATTGTAACAAATGCATAACTTCCCCTTTCATGCACTTAATATGTTTTGGCAATCAGAGGTTCAGATTCATTAAACATTGGTGTCTTTTTCACCTTTCTCTACTGTAAAATCATGAGCAAAACCCTTCATATTATGTTTGCACATTTTATTGTTTTAGTATTTCATTTTCTACTTGTGGTGCAGCCATCACTGGTTTTTGTCACGGGACAAGTATGTGTACCTGACCCACTGCTCTTTCTACACGTTGCATGTGGTGATGCTTTTGTGTCTCAGCTGTGAACACACGGATGCCTTTCCCACACCAGTGGTGTGAGGTCACTGCTGACCATGGTCACTACAGTAATTAACTGAAACTTATGAGATGTCTTGATATTCAGTGTGTGGAGCTGTCCCTATATTTTTTTTCTTTCTTCAGGAACGTTTCTATTTTTCCAATAGTTGTTTATGTCAATTTTTTATCATTCATGTCTATTAACTACAAAATATTGAATTTCAGCCTACAAATATGTTTTGATCATATCCATTCACCTACTACCCAATGTTGACATTTACAATTCAAATTTCATCTGCCAAGGTTAGCATATAAAAAAGAAATAGGCTGAAGTTTTGATTCCCTTGGCCTGTGATTCAGATGAGGTAGAGTCAGGTCCCAGGAATACATGTGGGGTAACCCTCTACTGGTGCGGGTTATCTTTAAATTCTCCTATAAATGTTTTTAGCTCTTCAGTATAGGAGTCTTACACATTTGTGTTATACTTTTTATCTAGGCATTTAATATATATTATGCTATTGAAAAGATTATTTTACTAATTTGTTTCTGTTAATATTAAAATACCAAAATGCAGTTAGTTAGACTTACCAGTTTTGATAATTTATAGATATGTAGATTGTAAATAATGGCAATTTTATAACTGTAACAATTCTTCTTCTTACCATATACTACTAGTTAGAATTTTAATACCATGTAAAATTAAGTGATAATAGCATATAACCTTCTTTTTTCATTAATCTAAGAATAAAAAACCCAGTATGTCATGTTAAGTATGACTTTCTTTAAAATGTCCTTTAAAATATAAAGCCATTGCTACCCTTAATGTGTGCAGCTTTTATAAATGGATATTGAATTCTATCAGAAGCCCCTTGGCTTTCCTTCATATGGTGTATTAACTTTACCACTCCTCCAGTTAATGGCGTGGAATGCATTGGCTTTGGAATGCTAAAAGCTGCATTCCTGGGAGGTGTCCAAAATTCAAACATCCAAACCTTGTAGATCTTTCCTTTACGCAGCCAGGCCTCCACGTCTGAGGCCTCAGTACCTGCAGACAGAACTCTCAGAAAGCAGCGGTGTACACTGGGATGAGCGTGGACTGTCTTGTGGAGAGGCCCGGTGCGGCTCTCGGGACTGAGCTCCCTGGTGTCTGCGCAGCTCGCGCAGCTCCCTTTGCAGCGCAGCCCTCGCCCCGTCACCATCTGCTGGAAAATGCGCCACTTGCTGACTCAGTTTCTCTGATGGTGACAGGACGACTTGGATTTTCTATTTTTAATGTCACTGCAAGAAGCTGAATTCTAAAACTTTTGCCTATTCTGTATGTTTTAATATATCACATACTTGGCATGTGTACTTCACATCATCACATTAGTGTGTTAGAAACTGTGGTGACATTGCCTTTTAAGTTCTATTTTTAAAGTAAAACATTTAATAGTACATACGTGCAGTACACAGTTTAGTCAGTATAGGGGATTTGCACATGTACATAACACATCTTAATTCCTCGCTTCCCTCCACCCCTTTTTTTCTACCAGTGTCAGATTCATTTATTTATCTCACAAGGCCGTGTGAAGTCAGCTATCAGGTGCAGGTTGACCATTAGCCCTTCCCCTCTACAGGTTGTCCTGAAGGGACTCCAACATCATCCACTGGGCTGTGTGCTCAGCCATGTTAAAATAGCACAGCTGGGCTGGGTGTGGTGGCTCACGTTTATAATCCCGGCACTCGGGAGGCAGAGACAGGAGGATTGCTGAGTTCGAGGCTTGCCTGGGCTACATAGTGAGTTCAGAGCCAGCCTGAACTACAAAGCAAGACCCTGTCTCAAAAAAAAAAAAAATAGCACAGCTGGTCACAGGGACACCCCAGAAGCAGCCTAAGTGTCTGTGGACAGATGAACAAAGAAAATCCGGTGTTATATAGCATGGAATACTAATCTGCTGTAATGGACACACACGGATCATCTTAGGAAAATAGATGCACTTTTTTTTTTTTTTTTTTTTTTTGAGGCAGGGTCTCGCTTTGTAGTTCAGGCTGGCCCTGAGCTCACTATGTAGCCCAGGCAAGCCTCAACTCAGCAATCCTCCTGCCTTTGCCTCCCGAGTGCTGGGATTACAGGTGTGAGCCACCACGCCTGGCACTGTGGTACGTGGTGTTGATGGCTGGTGGGCTTGAGTCACCACGCCAAGCATTCTATGTGGTCACCGGGATCGAACTTAGAACCTTGCACTTGCAAGGCAGGCACTGGAACCACTGAGCTAAATCTCTGGACCAGTTGTCACTTTTTTTTTGGGCTACTGGGGATTGAACTCGAGCCCTCATGTAGTACTACTTTACCTAAATCCCCAGCCCTTTGTAGTTGTCACTTTTAAATATTTCCTAATTTGCTGGGTGTGGTGGCTTATGCCTGTAATCCTAGCACTCGGAGGCAGAGACAGGAAGATTGCTGAGTTCCAAGCTTGCCTGAGTTACATAGTGAGCCCAGGGCCAGCCTGAACTACAAAGCAAGACCCTGTCTCAAAAAAAAAAAAAAAAAAGAAAAATTCCTAATTTTACTGGGATTTCATATTTGATGTAGATTATTTATGTCTACAAATATATTTGTTTAATTTCATATGTTTAGAGATATTATTAAATGAATACTAATAACAAAAACTTTATATGAATTTTAGCATATAATGTATATTCAAGTCTCAGATTAATCCCCTCTTAAGTGAGAATCTTTAATTGCTTTTCCCTACAAAAACTTCTTTCAAGTGATAATTACTTTTCTCCCCCAAACTGAAATAAACTCAGCTATTTACCCTTCTAGTACATCTTTTTTTTTTAAATAAATTGAATTCTTTATTGGTACAATTTATATACATCTCAAAATCATGTATAACATTGGGGAATTTGTACCAGTATATGACACAAATTAATTCTCATTTTTACCCATATTCCTACCCACCCACACCTCCTTCCCCCCTTTATATATGCTCTTTAATTTTCTTTCTCTATCATATTTATTCCTTCCCCTCATCACATTCCCACACCAAGTTTCCTATAGAAATTTTGCACTCTATAAAAGGTGTCATATTTTCTAAAGCTCATTTGCATCTACAGATGTTCATGTCAAAGAGAAGATCCGGTAATTGTCTATCTGTGATCTATTGATTTCACTTATTAGTATATCCTCCAGGTGTCTCCATTTGCACCTAAATGGATCAATCTTGTCATTCTTTATGGCAGAGTAATACTCCATTTTATTAAAAAACCACATCTTGCCGGGCATGGTGGCTCATGCCTGTTATCCCAGCACTTGGGAGGCAGAGACAGGAGGATTGCTGAGTTCAAGGCTTGCCTGGGCTACATAGTGAGCTCAGGGCCAGCCTGAACTACAAAGCAAGACCCTGTCTCAAAAAAAAAAATCTTCTTTATCCACTCTCTAGTTGATGGACATTTGGGTTGTTTCCAAGATTGAGCTATCACGAACTGAGCTGCTATGAACAATGGTGTACATCTGTCTTTCCAATGTGAGTTTTTAAATTCTTTTGGGTATATTCCTAGCAGGGGGATAGCCAGGTCAAATGGAACCCCTAGTCCTAGTTTTCTGAGAAATCTCCACACAGATCTCCACACCTTCTAGTACATCTTGTAAACAATTTACAGCTGCAGTTTGGGCTTCTTCTTTAAGACCTTGTGTCAAACTCTGGTGTAGGTGGATTTGCTGATGTCCCTTTAATGATGGGCCACTGGCTCTGGAGAGGGCAGCTGGTTGGTGAGGTTATACCTGATGCATTCCCTTTAGGGACACTGATTTATCTGATAACTTTGACATTTACACTTGAAAATGTTATTTTCATGTCTTCATGGTTAAGATGAAAATCCATAACAGAAAGTAATTTGTGGCTCTGCTGGGGTGTGCTCTGGTCCAAGCCCTCCTTGGTGCTGGCTTGGTGGGGTCAGGGGAGGGGCAGTGGCAAGCACTGTTCTTAGCCTGCCCCGCACCTCTCACACATGCTGTCTTCTGTGCCGATTCATGGCTCTCTGCAGTTAGATTTAAAGATTAGAGGGTCTGTGGAAAGTTCCAGGCATTATCTGAAATGGATGTCCAGGGCCCATGTGTTTCATTTTAATTAGTAAAAAGAGTGTTTTCCTCACCTCATTTTTGAAATGTAACCAGGATTTGTAGGAAAACAGTTGACCTGGTGTAGATGGAATGTGCTGAACAGATGAGCTTGTGAAGTGGAAGCTTTACAAGGATCCCTTGCCCAGTCAGTTTTGGAAGCTAGGAGGACATTTGTTACGGTGCACAATGCTACCTGGAAGTGTTTTGGCTTTTGCTTCTCCATAGGTAGTGTAAGACCCAACTTGACAAAAAAACAGCTACTTTGTTAAAAACTTCCATTTGTGTCCTGTAACCTCCCTGTGAACCAGGAACTTGTCTCCTTGGGAACTGTCCACCCAACCAATGTGTGCAGCCGCAGACTCTGTTTTTAGAACATACTATTCTATAGTAACCAGTGATCTAATCGTTGCTATTGGCCTCAGTAATGACTCGCTTCTGCACTTTAACAATAGAATAATCTAATCACTTCTGCATAGAAACCTCTTGGTAATAGGTGTGTATGTGGGGGGGGGGGTAGTAGATTTTGCCTTTAAATACTGTGCCCCAGTTTACCTCTGGGCCTTCCTCCTATGGATGGACGGCTCCTAGCTAGGTAATAAAGCTCTTTGTTGGACTTTAAGTTCATGTCATGCCCTGAGAGACCGTCTTGGTGGGATTTGGGCCCAACATGTAGGAACAGGAGAGAAGTGCTCTGAAAACATGTAGATTAACATAGAACGGTCAGAATATTCTGATGTTGGGCACTAAAAGCAAATTCTTAAATAGATTTAGGTAATTTAGTTAAAATCCTTTACTAGAATAGTATGGTAAAACTGTTGAGCCATTTCATTTAATTTTCTTTTTAAAATTATTTCTGTTTTTTTGGGTAAGAACTGGCTAAAGTTCTTAGGGAATGGAATTTGGGGCTCACTGAATTTTTTATTAATTGTTGCTCAAGCTTAGAATTTTTGAAATGTTGATGGAAATAAGAAACAGACATGCACCAGATGAACTCACTAATATATACCAAGTATAATTGAATTCTTTTGGTTATGACAGAGTAGGTGACTCAGGTGGTCATTGAGATCATCAGAATCTCAGGCACTGAATAAGTGAAATCTGCAGAAGCGGTTTCTCCTGTGCATGGTGTCGGCTTGTTTTCATGGTTTGACTGTGTCCTGTGGGTACAGAACACACGATGGAATGATCAACAGAGGCAGTATGTGCCTGCCCGAAGAGTGACTATTCACTGTAATTGTGGGGTAAACTATTTGAGGGATAAGGAAGTTAAGGTGAAAGATCTGAACATATCTGAAACAGAGTTTACACCCTCTGATACCTTAGTGTGAAACTGGTAGGATTTCCGCTTTGTTCTGAGCCATACCTCACATGTGACTAGGGAATCAGCACAGAGGTTCCTGTAATAGCTTATGAGCTGTGTCTAATCTCTCCTTGGGGGAGAACTTTAATTGCATATTGCCCCCCAAATATGGTCCAATTTGGCTTCTATCTCTTTTTGAATTTGGTCCTCATCTTTCTGGTGAGCCTGCAATTTTCCTGTTTATTGCAATTATTTTGGATGTGAAGAATTAACAAAGTCTTTTGATGTTTTCACAACTAGGGATTAATATCTTGGTTTAGAAAAATTCATTGCAAACATAAAAGCTTCAATAGAAATGTCTGTATTCGTCTGTCTGTGTTAACAATGGTAATCATAATCATAATTATTCAATCACTGCTGACCGAGAGCTGACTGTTTTGCTTCAAGTCAGGCGCAGGGAGGAGCAGACATGTAGATGTGTGGGTGGGCCATGGGTCATGGAAAATGGGCTCTGAATTTTGTGGGTTTGTGTAGCATTAAAAAGTTGCCACTTTTTACGCACAAAAGCTTTTAGCATTGCATTTGAGCCTCAAGGGATATGAAGTGCTGAAGTTGGAACTGTGAAGCTTTCCAAAGCTTTCCTTGCCTCACAGAGCTGCTCCATGGGTGGTTGTCTTTCTGCCCCTTTTACTGCCTCTGTGACAGACGCACAGGAGAGACCGAAGGTGACCGGGGACCTGTTTTGTTTTCTTCTTTTACTGCACTGCAGTGCAGTGATAAGAACACAAGCTCTGGATGCTGTCTTAGTTCAAGCAGACTTGGAAAAATTACTTAGAAGCCTTAGTTTCTTCTCTTGTGAAATGGTAAGGTGGGATCCTGAAGTTTGCTCACAGAGCAGGAGGATGTGAGAGGGATGCCCCCAGACACCACTACTGCTCACTGGACCAGACTGCAGTCTCAGTTCCATAGGACTGGGGAAGGCATGGGAATCTGCACTGCTATCACATGAGCCACTGGCTCTGGAAGCACCTTGTAGCAAGACTAAGTTCAGTGGGCATCTCGGTCTTCAGCAGCTCCTGCCACCCAGTCTTAGCCCCACATTCTAGCCCTGTCCATTCACAAATGCTGCTTGTGCTCATGGAAACACCTGTGGAGCATGCATTGGAACCTATGAAAATCAAATTGGATCTGCCTGATATGACTTTCAAGGAGCAGAAGGATAGTCTCTGAGGTCGTGGTCTGCTATGGACATATCAGATCATTCAAAGCTTCAGCTTTTATGGCTTTTGTAGAAATATACCAAATTTTTTAGCAAATGGCCATATATCTTAGAAATCAAATAAGTTGCTATTCATTTAAAATATGCTAAGATAGAAGGACTGAATTCCTATACCCAGCCTTTCTTTTAGACATGAATAGTATAGTTAAGAGAGACTTGCAATTATTGAGAACCACTTACTGAAAAGATGGAGAAGCTGAAATCAGAAAGCTGTGGATGCCAGTGGAATCCTGTGCCCTGTGGACAGTTGTGCAGGAAAGTGTAAACACCTGAGGGTACCTTTGCCCCTTTTCTTAAATTATTTCAGCAGACAAAGGAGAAATGATACATTTTGGGATTCTAGAACTTCTATTCATATACCATGGAGCCAAGGATAACATTCCAGAGTTCACATCCCACCTTTAACTCTCCTTTGGCTGAAGTAACCACACTGCTTGGGAAGACGTGGCTGGTGCCTGGCACCTGGCCACTTCCTCAGTAGGGGTGATTACATGTGTTTCCTGTCACTGCCCTGCACCGCAGCATTTCTGTGCAGATCCAGACACTAACTGATGTCTTGTGGGTTCCTGAATACTCTGCCTCATTGTTCCCACTCATCCCATCCCATGGACCCAGATTAAGCTTCGACCCAGCCACAGAGGACAAGCAGTTTAGGGGAAGCTGTAGTGTATGATCTTCACAAAAGTTTTAATGTACAAGTAAGAGAGAACTTTAACTCAGGCTTCCTCTGCTCCACTTGGGGCAGTTACTTGACTGTGAGCAGCTTGTGCCAGCTCGCTGCTCTCTGATCCAGAAGCACTTCCAGGACTCCTTTGCTGGGTATTGAGTTTGCAAGAGAGCAATGTAAAGCTGCTTTCAGCCATTAGCTGGGGAGAAAAAGCTGTGTGTTTTACATCAGTGAATTTGGAAAGGGCGATATATTTAGCTACCTGTGTGTGAGGTGATTACACAATTACTCTGTGTCTTTTTTTATGTAGTGATCAATGGAGAAGGCTTTAGAAGCTTATTTAAGTTTGTGGCTGTTGCCTGGCGCTCGTCTGGCTTTGTCAGGCAAGGCGAGCAGGCTGAGTCACCCATGGGGCTGACTGTCAACAGCTCACTGGGGCCTCAGTCCCTGCTGCCTGCTCCACCCCATGTAAACATGCTTATTAAGAGCACACAGCCTGCACATGCTCCAGAGTGCTCCTTGTCGGTGCCTCTTGATGTTTCCTTGGGGCTCCAGGCCTGCAGAAGGATGCACCCTGCCGCCAGAATGGGACACGCAGGCTTAGTACTTTGCAGCGGTTCTAGAAACAGCCAGTGAAGGCTGGGCTCAGGGCTGCTTCTCCCGGACAGTGAGAAGTTATTCAGCGAGTTAATCCCATCCCGTCCTGGAGATCACTGTGTGTTGGACTCCAGTGCCTGCAAGACCCGATGTGCATAGCTGGGTCTGTCTCACACCTTGGGGAGAGACCTGGTGGAGGGCAGTGCGCTTGGTGAAGGTAGCAGCATGGGCGAAGTGGATGGCATGACTATACGCAATGACAACACCCATCCTGGCTAAAATACAAGGTGTGTGTTTTATGAGTCTGACAGCTTTTTAGAATGAAATGAGAGGACGGGATGCTCAGCTCTATAGCAACATAGGAGCTGGGGACCAGGTTCTGAAGCTCTCATTGCCTCACTATTCTACAGGACACTCTTTTCTAGGCCTCTGAGCCAGGAGATGCTCAGCCTTGCTTGAAAGTAAAAACAATCTGCCATAAATGATGTGGTTTTAAAAATATAAAATAGAGTATTACTCTCTGCCCTAAAGAATGATAAGTTTGAGTCATTTATACTCAAATAGAGATCCCTTGAGGACATACTCATAAGTGAAATAAATAGGTCACAGATGTGTAAATACCGTATCTGTTCTTTGGTATGACAATCTGAAGATGTGAATGAGTTCTGAATGTATGATAGATATTGTGAAAAAGAAAATAGTCAAAGGGAAAAGTGCACAGGTAACAGGGGGAAGAAAAATATGTTAGAAAAGGAAACAAAGCACATATATATAAGGGTAGTGGGGTGGGTAGGGGAATGGGAAAAGTGAGAATTAAATCATGTCATATACTAGTACAAGTTCTCAATATTGAGTGTGATCATGATGTGTATATAAAATGTACCAATAAAGAATTCAATTTAAGAAAAAAAGAAAACAAAAAATCTGGCCTATCAAGTCCACCTGCACTGCAAAATCTAATCTCAAGCCATCTTCTCTTGAAACACTCTGATCTTAAATCAGAGACATCAGTAGTAAGTAGTCTGTACCCTTCTTTATATTTGAAAAGATGTAAATTCAGGACCACATAGCTAATACAGAGCCTATTAAATCTGCTGGTTATTGCAAATGTTAGAGGCCAGCTCCCGGGGCCTTCTCTTCCTCGTGTAGAGTACCTGACCTTTGTGGCCAAGCTCTGGATGGTGAGAGGAGATGAACTACGTTCTCTTCCTCAGGCCTTTCATTGCAATTCTAATGCTTTTCCCTAATGGGAAATCTAGCCATGTTTGTGGAAGAAAGAGAATATTTAGGATTTGCTTCAAGGGCACTGTCAGATGCCTTTTTTCTTCCTCTAATTTTTTGCTTCTCTGCCAGTCTTCTCCCTGAAAGATGTATCAGGGAAGCAAAGAAGTAAGTGTTTTCCACCGCTGGCTCAAGGAGAAGGAACAGTCTCATTTACTGTGTGACACGGCATAATAAATCAGCAAGGGTGCAACTGGGTGGCTCTAATCTGGCATTAATTCTGGCACTAAAATCCTAATGCTTTCCTGGCCAACCCTGAGAGGTGTTGGGGGACAAATGGAGACTTTTACTGGACGACTCTGGGGTCTCCACAGTGGGTGTGGCAAGCTCTGTGCATCAGCAGGTGCATGAGGTATCTTGAGAGGGTCAGTGCCCTCTAGAGGCCCTGGGTGAAAAGCTTCAAACCTGGCTTGCCGTGCTGTTCATAGGGGGCAGACCTGGGATAGGTGTGTCCCGAAGGCCGTGTGTAGTCCTGGGAACTAGCAGCCCAGAGCCACATACATGATGTGACTGTGGGAAATGTGAGCAGCTTTACCACACACACATGTGTGAAACCTCATCTGCACTTGTGCCACAAGTGAGTGTTCCAGCCTCCCTGCACACATGCGTGTGCGGACAGGTGTTCATTGTCACTGCACAGATGTGTATGTGTCCTTATTTAAGTAGGAAGCATAGGCTTTTTGCATTATTTTATAAAATAATTTAATAATTCCAAACACTGAAGGGGAAGCTTCATTCTTTGTATAAATTAATGGTGTTTATTTTATGTGCAGCCCCAGGGGATTCCCTTGCACTCAGGTGGATCTGGCAGCAGAGCTTGGAGCCTGTGCGTGCTCTGAGTGGTCAGAGGCTCTTCGGACCACCATGGTTTGGCCTTGAAATGAACATGGGCCCCGGGCCTTCCATCTCTTCCCTTGTCTCCTGACTTCGCGAGGGATCAGATTTGCGTGTACTTGTGCATGCAGTCATGGGCTCCAAATCCCATGATGAGGGTGCAGGTGAGCGTGGCTTGTGATGCCTGAGACCATGAGCCTGACGAGTGGGCCCCTCTCATAAGTGGGTGATCTGGGGTGGAAAGTACAGCTCAGTCTGTGAAGATGGTAACTCTGTGTTCAAGACAGTCTATTTTTCACTTTGATCCTATGCTCATGTCTGTGTCCACGGGGTACATAATCAATGCTGAAAACATAAACTTTGAAATGTTTATGACAGTTACACTCTTCTGTTCTTTTTCATGGATTCATGGAGTAAAGCTCACTGTCAGATGAACCAAATCGACAATCTTTTCTGCAGCCTCAGGAGCTGTGCACTTGCCATGTGGGAAACTGTTCAGAGGGCTGGGCCGTGTACTTTGGATGACATACATAAGGCTTTGTATGCTTGCTCTGAACACGCCCTACTTTCTTCAGGGACTAAGCTGATGTTATGAAGAATGATGTGTTGTCTGTGTGAAAATATTTCCTAGGACTGAAACTAACAGAGTTTGCATATTTTGATAAGAATTCAAAATATGTAAATAAGCTTCAGAGAAGGTATTAGGAATCATGGTTAGCCTAAAGCAGACAGAGAGAGACAGAGACAGAGAGAGAGAGAGAGACAGAGAGAGAGAGAGAGACAGAGAGAGACAGAGAGAGACAGAGAGAGAGAGAGACAGAGGAAGAGGGGGAGAGAGAACTGGTCAGGGTCATGGAGAACCTTGTCGTTAGTCCTGTCATCACAGTAGGGACAGTCTCTGTGGGCCTCAAAGGAGGGGTCACATCACTGTCAGTGGCAGCAGCCTTGGCTGCTGGATGGGGGCAGGAACTGGGCTCTTTGTACTGGGGACAGTGGTGTGAGTCACAAGGGAGGAAGAGCCCATGGAGGGGCACTAACATCAGGCACTGACCTGGCATGGTTTCTGGTGCCAGCCAAAGCATCAGGTGTGACAGGGTTGTGGAACAACAAAGTGACTCTGTGTTGGCCACAAAATCCACCAATAGTGGAGACCAAAACCAGAGAGTGGCCAAGAAAACTGGTTATATCTTGCTTTGTAGGCAGAAGACACTGTGCTGCTTCTTAGAATACTTTCCAGCCAGGCATGGTGGCTCATGCCTGTAATCCCAGCACTTGGGAGGCAGAGGCAGGAGGATTGCTGAGTTCGAGGCTTGCCTGGGCTACATAGTGAGCTCAGGGCCAGCCTGAACTACAAAGCGAGACCCTGTCTCAAAAACAAACAAACAAACAAACAAAAGAATATTTTCCAAAAATGTTGGAGGGTGCTTGAGTTCTCGGGGAACACGTGGGTGGTGGAGGAGGCATTTTGTTTTGCAGTTTGGTCCTTGTAAAGGATGCAAAACATGAGCGCACCAGCTCCAGAAAGGACACAGTGTGTAACTGGTGCAGACCTACCCAGGACACGGGAATGGCTCAGCGATGCCAGCTCTCGGATGCACAGAGCTATGAAGCAGCATCCAAGGTGGCTGTGGAGTTCTGCAGTTGGGTGGGGGTGAGTTATTTTGGTCACTGTGGAAGTTTTAGCTTTGAGTTGTGATTTTGATATCTCACCTTTTGGAACATGAACTTTTAAAATGTTTCAAGGGCTTCCCAGTTCCTATTTCTGCAGAGGAGTTTTGGGCAATAACTCAGCACAGAATGGATGGCTGGAGTCAGGTGCAGTCTGAGCCCTGAGGAAGAGCAGTTTAGAGAAGTCAAGGTGCCCTTAGCATGTGATTTAGTGGACTGGCTGCAGGGCCTGTGAGAGCTCGATTTCTGGGACAGAGTTTGCTCCCAGCAAAGCTGTGACTCAGTCTTTCAGCCAACCAAATGGAGTGCTAGATGGATGAGACTGAAAAACCAAGGCTTTGTGGGAACTCAGGTGTCTAAGGCTCTTTCTAGAATGTTGTTTCGTTCAACAGAATTTGGTCCAAGGTAGCCTTTTCTTTTCCATCATTAGGTTCTTTTGCTTTTTGTTTTTTCCCTTTTGTTTTTATGCTATTCCTAAAGGTTTTACATTTCTTTGGTAAAACTGCATGTGTGGGATTTTGAGAAATGCTTAGAGTGAAGTGCTATCTATCAATCCAAAGCACTATTGAGAGATTTATTTGTTGCTTGCCTGTTCCTCCCCCTTCTCACCTCTGTGCTTCCTAATGCATTTTTCTTGCACCCATTTTCCTCCCTGCACAGCAGGGAAGGGCTGCCTGTGGCTTTTCCCCAGGGCAGTTCAGCAGAACAGGCTCAGAGAAGAGCGAGCACAGGCAGTGTTTCCTCTGACAGGTGCCAGAACACTTTTTTCTTTTAACTCCAGCTTTGCTGATCTTTGCTCCCAAAAACCTATCACCTTTGTGTTCCCCAATAAGATATTCTTACTGGCAGTGAGTGGGTACATCCATGTATGTTTCCAAGCCTGTTTCCAACTTTCCGTTCCTTTTTTAGAGGAGATATTTACCTCTCTAGACATGTTTTCAGGAGGAATTAATAACATGATTCACACAATTCAGATCGGCACATTTTGGCTGGATCAGAGCTACATCTGAAGCCAGACAGCACAAGTAGGAAGAAGGTGCACCTGCCTCAGGGAAAGGTCATCACAATTCATAAAACCAAAGCACCGGGCAGACTCACAGCACTGGGCCAGAGCCTCTCTGCTCCTTGGGGGTGAGTGTGGGAACATCCGGTCCACGCCAGTCCCTTGTCACACTCTGGAGCTACAGGAGAGTGTCTCCGCTGGACCTCTCGACAGCTCTGTCTCTAGGTGTAATTGACATCATGACTGAGCTTCATTGATTGAAGCTCTGACCCCATTATGAGAATCAAAAAGCTTAGGTGATTATCTAAAGCCTCTAGGAACTTAATCACATTGCTTTAGCTATGGAAATAAGCCAAGATACTACAATCCGCTTTTTCTGAGATATCTGTGGGTCACTGCTTGAAAGAGGACGAGGTGGCTCTGCTGTCTGAAGCCAGACCTTCCCTTTGGAAGAGGCAGCAATGAGTGGTGAGGACGAGTGGGCGCAGGGAGGCGGTCAGCCCTCTGCAGCACCCCCTGCTGGCTCAGATTCCCCAGAGTGGCTCCTAGATGACAGAATTTGAAATGCACAAATTATGTCTGTACAACTAAGTAAATGTTTCTTCCTTCAGATGTTGGTAAAGAACCATTTTGGAAACATCTGGCTTCACTTTCAGAATAAACATGACTTTAAAATTTTGCAGATTGAGTTGGTATTTTAAGGAAGGGCTCAAATGTGCAGTTAATGTGACTTTTTCCTGTATCGAAGGACTTATTCTACTTTTCCTCAAGGCCATCCTTTCAGCCTGGAACTCCCCCTTCCCTGTCTGCCTGGCATCCCTAGGGATCAGGGAACTGTGGACCTAGGATCGAGGGCCTGCTGCTCCCCTCTGTGTGAGCAAAGCCTTAAAAGAGCACAGCCCTGTCCTGCATTTGCACTTGTTTCTGGTGGCTTTGGGGCTGCAGCCGAGGCACAGAGCAGCTGTGGCCTGTGTTTGAGATGCTGACGGTCTGACCCTTAGGAAAGTGTTGTCAAAGCTCCCTTTAGTCTGTAGACACACAACTCCCTTTGTTCAGGTCTGTGGACCCCTAGAGCCCTCTCACTTTCCATTGTGCACACTTCTTTTTTAAAATATTCTTTTTTCCTTTTTAAAAATTAATTTTATTAGTACATTTTATATACACGTCATGATTACACTCAACATCGAGAATTTGTATTAGTATATAACATGACTTAATTCTCATTTTTCCCTTCCCCTGCCCACCCTAACCCCCTGCCCCTATATACATAAACTTTGTTTCCTTTTTTAACATCAAATTTTTTCTTTCACTTCTTTACTTACCCCTACCCCCTTTTCCCTTTGAAGATTTTCTGTTTCACAGTATCTATCATATATTTTAAAATTCATTTACACTTACAGTTTCTCATATCAGAGAAAAGATATGGCATTACACATCTGTGACCTATTTATTTCACTTATGAGTATGTCCTCAAGGCACGTCCATTAGAGTACAAATGACTCAGACTTACTGTTCTTTTTTTAAAAATTGAATTCTTTATTGGTACCTTTTATATACATCTCACAATCACACATAACATTGGGGAATTTGTACCAATATATGACACAAGTTAATTCTCATTTTTACCCACATCCCTACCCACCCACACCTCCCCACCCCTTATATACATGCTCTTTTATTTCCTTTCAGAATCATATTTATTCCTTCCTCTCATTACATTCCCACACTCAATTTGCTTTGGAAATTTCTCATTCTATAAAAACTGTCATGCTTTCTAGAGCTCATTTGCAGCTACAGGTGAGACTTACCGTTCTTTATGGCAGAGTAATACTCCATTTCATAGAAAACCACATGTCCTTCATTGGCCTCCTGTGGATGGTGTGCGGGCTCCGTGGCTCCAGGTCTGCCTCTGCACACACCGTGGGAACCAGCCTTGCTCACTGACTCTCCTTTCACTCACGCCTCAACTTTGGACTTTGCTTCTGCCGCTGCTTTAGGACAGCTGCCACTGAGGTTAAATATGATTCTGAAAATGAGGTTTAAGTTTTGTCATGTACTGGTACAAACTGAATGTTGATTGTGATCATAATGTGCATATAAAATGTATCAATATGGGCTGGAGATTTAGCTCAGTGGTTCTGGCACCTGCCTCCAAAGCACAAGGTCCTGAGTTCAATCCCTGGTAACCACATACAACAATGCTGGGCGTGGTGACTCACGTCCACCAGCAATCAATACCATATACCACAGTGCTGGTCATGGTGGCTCATGCCTGTAATTCCAGCACTCAGGAGGCAGAGATAGGAGGATTGCTGAGTTCAAGGCTTGCCTAGGCTCCATAGTGAGCTCAGGGCCAGCCTGAACTACAAAGGGAGACCCTGTCTCAAAAAAAAAAAAAGTATCAAAATAATCAACTAAAAATGATTCTGTAACTGTCAGAGCCAGTGGCTGCACTTCTGGCCCTTTTTTATGACCTTTAGTGCCAGCACAAGCCCACATGCAGGGTCGGATGGGGTCATGACAGAAAGCTGGCACCAGTGGGTTAGACTCCACCCAGGAGACTGCTGCGGCTGAGCCCTGCGTTCCCTGAGACTCATACCTTGGAGGCTGGGGCACACTGCCAGGAGGTGTTGGGGCTCGAGGAGGCAGGTCTCCCCGTGCGAAGGGTCACAGTGTGTCGTGGAGGGACATGGGCACCCCGGCCTGCTTCAGGCCCCCGCTGGGGGAGCGTCTGTGTGCCGCACCACCTCCCCACCTCATGCACTGTGACCTCCTCAAGTGCCCTGTCAGGAAGAGGAAAGCTGTGATCACAGAGGCCGAGATAGGGAGAGCTGCAGTAGGGAAGAGAGACTGAGCTCAATGTGAAATACTACAAGGAAAAGCGGGCACTTATAGCCAAGAGGACAGAAATGGGAAAGTAATGGGAAGAGGAAAGTAATAGGAATATTTATGATGTGAGCGTGAGCAGAAGAAACCAAGGGTTCTTCTACTGAACTTGCAAAAAAGGAAGCCATTGACCACTGAGGAATGAGGAAGGAGGAGCCAGCACAGGCATGATGGGGTTGGGCAACTGTGAGGGAAATTGGGTGCTCAGGGAAAATGCAGGAGGGCGGAAGGGTAACCTGGCAGCGCTAGAGGCCACAAGGGTGAGAGTCATCCATTCATCTTCAACACAGACTGTCCTGCAACAGGACATGGCCCACGACAGACCAGGAGAGGGGTGGGGGCTGTGTGGGGACAGGCTCAGTCAGGCCTGGAGTGCTGCCGCCCGAGGAGGCCATGGGGTGGAGGAGATGACAAGTCCCATTTCCGGGCCCGTGTCATTGGCTGGAAGCCCGTGTGTCAATGGATTTGGCTTCCATGGATTCTGGGTTGTGATCAGCACGCAGAGCTTAGCGTATTATGTCCCTGCTCCTCAGTGGTTCCTAATTGCTTTGCATGTTAATGCAATCTATCGGTAATCAGCTTTAATATCCTCCAGCTCGCAGCTCTCCTCTATCTGACAGTCGTGGGTGTTTTGAAAGGGAGTGTCTCAAGGGAGTGTCTCAAGAGTTGGATGCTCTCTGAAAAATACCCAGCCTGCAGCAGCTAGCAGGGCTAATAGCATGCTCCTTCCTTTTTTGAAATGTATTCTATCATCCTCAATCTTCCTCCATTCTTTTCTATCTTGGAACCTTGTGTTGCTCATTTGTTTGATCAATAAATACTTGAGTATCATGTGCCAGGCACTATCACTTAAACCTGGTGACATCATCTTAGCCTTTTTTGGAAAATAGTGATTTTGACAGTTGTTCTGGGTTTTCAAATGTTGAAAGAAATCAGATATATCTCGGGACTTTCTTTCAAAGAGCTACAGAGTTGTGCTACATAACAAGGTGACAAAAACTCAGAAAAAGTGAGATTAACTCCATGAAACCACCAAGGGCAAGTCTCTACTTAGAGAAAAAAGAATCCTTTGGAGTTTCAATCTTTGAGATAACATCAGTACTCTTTACTAGGAAATGCTAGTCACTATGGTAATTGGAGCTTTAATCCGTACAAAATTTCTTTCCTGTTGAGTTCGATTTGAGAGCCCCTTCCTGCCTCTCCTCCCCAGGCTACAAGTTCAGCAGGGTCAGGACTGGCAGGGGCACGAGCTGAGAAGTATTTTCTGGATGGGTGAATGAAGTCCCACAAGCAGATACCATGAGTTTCCAGTGAGCCACAGGGCAGCCCTGCTGTCCTCTGGAGCCAGGCAGCATGGCTGCTGCTGCGGAGAGAGGCTCCTGACCGACACACGGATGCCCCACGGGCTCTCCAGCCAGCGTCCTCACAGATCATCTTCCCACAGCCGTGGTGATCACTGCGAAAGCCTCCGTGTACCACCCAGCTACATCGGCCTCGGTCTGCAGGCCGTCAGGTTGGGAGAGGCTGTGGAGCGGTGATGTGCTCATGTGCTAATGGTGGTTTTTATGCCTTAAGAGATATCTGGGGTCTAAGGGGCATCTGGGTTTCCTGTATATGTTGAAAATAAGCAGGCAAAACAAACAGCAAGTGAACAAATAAAAATAACATCCTGTACATAGACCCTCGGAATATAACAAAGGCTGCACCTGACCTTGTCCTTACCTGTACCGTATATTCACTGAAGTGTTTTAAAGTTCCAATAAATGTAAACTGAGGATTACTTACTTTCTGTGATTTTCACCTGGGAGCTCTGACTAATGGTATAGTTTGGGGTTGTGTTATTTCTCGAGCCTCTCATGTAGTTTCCACAATAAACCTCTAGGCATTATCTGCAGTTTGCAGGTCAGGGTAAGGCTCAGGGTCATTATCAACAAAAAGCACTTGCATAGATAGGAAAGAGGATGCCAGGCCAGGTGGTATCACCCCCACTTTGAGAAGAATAGTTTCAGGTCAGAGAAAGTGTCTTGTCCCAGGTGCTCAGATGGGGCCGGCATGTGAAGGTGGCGAGGGTTTTAGCCGGCTCTGCCTCCCTGCGGTCACACACACCTCCTGGTTGCCTATCTTGCTTTTTGAGGGTGTTTCCTGTGAGAGGCCGTTCCTGAATGTGCACAGCTTCCCTGTACCAGGGACACTACAGGATGAAATCGTACTCCTTCTTGTGCAGTTATAAGACGATCATCAGTGTAGGAGCCCCTGGGTGGCTAAACGCGAGTGTTTGTGCTTCTGTTCTTCCACTAGTATGCTTTGGTTTTGCTCTTAGGAAGGGAAAGCTTGATACACATGGACCAGTAAAAACCTGGTGCTTGTTGGCCCCTTTCTCCTGTGCTGGTGCCCCCAGCCGCCCTGGGCCAGCAGACCTGTGGCGGCCTTCTGCGTTCTCACTGGGGCTGCATGGCTCTGCCTCCATCAGAGGGAGATGTTCAGGGAGAGATGCCGGCTGGGGAAGTAAGAACCACAGCGACTGCTTGTTTCCTGTTGACAGAAGGGAGAAGTAGGGGCATGGAAGTAAAACATGAAGGTTTCCGTCACATTGCCATAGCAAGGTCCGTTCCTGTCTGCATCCTCTACACACTTAATCACACCAGCATAGCTGATAACATAAAAGCTCTCCTTCTTTGACCCTTTGCTAATTATTCTTGTTAATTACTTTTCAATTATCCTTCTATCACTGCTTCTAGAACAACTACCATCATTTCCACTTCAGAGGCTCCAGACCACACACCTATACATGTCTGAGGATGGCAGCTGCACCGCGAGGGCTCTCAAAGGAAAGCAGAGGGAATCCACCCCACGCATCCACAGCATGAGCGTGGTGAAGCCCAACTTGCTTGGCTTAGTTGTTCGTTATGGGAGCTTGATTAGCTGAGGGCACAGATGTTCTGGTCCATAGCACTGTTTTGCAGGTGTCTGATGCAGCCTGGACATCGTATTCTCTCTGCTTGTCATCAGCAGGAGGTAATTAGATACCCATGCGTGGCGTTTGCCTTCGAGGGCTATGGGCACCCACTGACCCTTGCGGGGCTGAGCAACTTCGTCAGCACCATGCAAGGCATCCGGGGTGAGCGTATAATCTCAGTAGCAAAGGAAAGCGCAGGCGCAGGCGGTGTTGAGAAAGAAGCAGGCAGAACCATGTTTGAAATGGTGTAAATATCAGTACTGAGGAGACTTTGTGGACATGTCCACGGAGGGCAAATGGGTGGGGACACACGCCGGGTGTGGCAGGGACCGAGAAGATAAAGCACCTGGGGAGACACGTGCAGAAGGCCGGTGGAAGACAGACACAGGTGGTACAGCTCTGCCTGAGGACTGTGGTCCGGAGGGCGCCCGGGCGACAGCCAGCTGCAGTCTGTCTGTCCCATGCATCATGCGTGTGCTCGTAGGACGGCCCTGCCCGAGTCCTTCTCAGAGGCTGAGCTTGCACAGCCATGATGAGACAGGCAGATCCTGCTGGGAGTGCAATACCCCAAGGGCAGCCCTACCAGGGTGCGTGTCTGTTTCTCAGAAAGACAAATGGTGCATCGTCTTTATGAATTAAGCCATGACGTGGGTCAGAGAGCAGCCTGATGAAGACGGCTGTGTGTGCAGACAGCGACAGCTTGCAGGAGGTGCAGTGGCTGAAGTAACTGAGTGCATTGGCAAGAGAGCAGGATGTGCCACCCTTATGTGGGCACCGTCTTCTCTTTTTCTGCAGAAGCAGGGATGGAGGTGAAAACAGGACACGGACATCCACCCCGGCCCGAGACTGAGCGAACAGGAGTCAGAACCAGGCCACATCCTGCTAGACGGCTTCCAGGTGCACTCAGGATGGAGAGTGCATCGCCTCAGCCTCCTTCTCCTCCCCAGCAGTGCAGGGAGCCTGGCTCTGGGCACGGTCACTCCTGACTTGGCAGGCATGGTGGGCAGCCAGCTTCACCCAGCGTGAGCCGTGATCTCAGCTCTCGCTCATTCTGTGGGAACTGACATGAGGAGGAGAGGGGACCAGAGCCTGGCAGGGAGCTGCCAGTGGAGAAGGCTTTTCCTTTCAACTGTGACATCGGTTTTCTCCTCCTCTCCCCTCCCGTCCCCTACTCTTCCCTACCTTTCCTTGTCTTTCTGTTCTCTTTCCTTGGTTCCTTGTTTGGAATTCATTTGTCTATACTGGAATTGTGGGAAAGAAATGCACTAGCTAAAATGGTTTTTCCAGGAAAAAGGATGCCAGTTTGTACTGTGTGTGTGTGTGTGTGTGTGTGTGTGTGAGAGAGAGAGAGAGAGAGAGAGAGAGAGAGAGACAGACAGACAGACAGACAGACAGACAGAGACAAAGACAGAGACAGAGAGACAGAGACAGAGAGACAGAAACAGGGATGGAGGCAAAGACAGAGAGCAGACATCTGTCCTGGAGCCTAGAGAAGGAATCGCTGCTTACATCTGCTCCTGTGACCCACTGAAGCAGTGTCCAGCCAGACTAAGACCTCTTACGGAGGCCGGGCTCCTCCTCCCTCCCTCCCTCCCATGGCCTTTGTGTGTAAACAGTTTGGTTTTGGAAGGTGTTTAGGTTCCCTGGAAATTCTTAGTCACATCTGGCACTCCAGTTACATGCAGGGCTCCTGGATGGCTTCTGGTCTGTGCCCACCCTGGGGGACAGGCACAGAGGACAGACACAGGGTGCAGCCCTGGGAGAACAGGGTGGGTGGATCTCTAGTCTGAGCTGGAAGTGTGGGAAGGGAGTGGGAACAGGCCAGGGAAGAGGATGCTTTGTGATAACTTCTGGGTATTCAGGCACATGAAATGTGAGCCCTGCTTTGCATTCTCACCCATGATCTCAGTTCTACTGAGGAATAAATTCTGATTAAGGGTGTAAGTTAACTGCCTGATGTCTAATAAAATAGAGTTAGAATTCAAACACTGACCTGCTGAGTTCAGCATTTGCACTTTTGGGCAGGATGGAAGTTTACAAAGAGGGAGCCTTGAAACATGTAGACTCAGGTTATAAACAAGACCTCGTCCAGAAGTCTCGTGAGAAAAGCAACATGAGAAACTCTTGCCCGGGTAATGCTTGCTGATCTAATGTCTACCACCTCAGGTGCATAACTTCTGGTCCTAGCTTTAGGTCCAAAGGGATCTGGAGAGTTATTTCTTAGTGTTTGCTTCACTAGTGGTTGTACATATGGGCTAATAGCTTTTGAATGTGTGTGGAATGTGTACGAAAAATGTTCTCAAAGTAGGAAGCAGAAGCTTGGAGCTGAACAAAAGAAATAGTGCTCTTTGCTACAGAACTCCTCTGAGTCCTGTGTTTCTCTCTTTGGGCATCTGTGCCATACACGGGAGTCAGAATTCCCCCAGCTGCTTGCAGTTTGATCTCCCCCGGGTATGGAAGTAGAGATTTGGGTCTTTCCTGCTGACCTGCTGCTGCAGTTGGTATTATTTGTCTCCTTGAATGCATGCAGGAGCTTAACCCCCAAAGTCAGGTGTCAATGATATTTAGAGGGTGAAGACTCAGCGTGGCTTTCAGAGGAAGAGGGAGGGGACTGCAGGTGCCCTTACCTGAACTGTGCACTGCGGCTGGAGTCCTGGCCACTAAGCATGGACCGAGCGAATCTTTCACTCTGTCAAGCAGCTCCCTTAGGTGCTTGATTGCAGTGTGTGAAGTTGACCAGCTCACCCTGCTCTGGGGAAGGGAGGGGCCGCACCACAGCTGCCTTGGCTGAGACACGGTGGCCTCAGGAATGGTTCTTACATTTGCCCAGCGCGTGGACCTCAGAGAAGCACAGGGGGAACTACTCAGCCTGGCATCATCATCACAAAACTAACTTTCACATCACATCAACGTCCTGACAGCACAGCCAACCAATGTGAACATAAACAGCAATGCTTGCTTTGAGGGTTAGTGTTTTTTCCTGTAATTCCAAAGTAATACATTTAGTTCCCTTTTTCCACAGTGGGGAAAAGTAGAAGAAGGAATGAAAATCTAAGTAAATGTGGACAAAGGCAGGCAAGGCAAGGAGATGAAAGGTATCAAGAGCTGTGGCTGTCGGCTAGAAGAACAGAGCACCAAAACCCACAGCAGGGCTGACAGGAGGAAATGATGAGGCCCGAGGATTTTATATTGAGAGTCTTCCTGCTGCAAGGAAGCACAGAATCGAGATGCTGTCAACTGACTTGTCTTGAGAAGGAAAGGGCCATGGAATAGTCACCAATTGCAAAAGAAGAATAAATTTGAAAGAGTAAATTAGTGGTTCTCTAAGAGGTTTAAAAATAAAATGCTAGGAGTGAGTGAATATTACAAGCCTCTAGCACAAAAGCAATAAGTCAGAGAAGCCTGTGAAATGGTGAAAGTGAAGGAGACATGGTGAGACTCATTGTCAGGCAGATTTGCAAACCTTTAAGACAAGGTTAAAGTGGCAGAAAAGGGCACCATGGATTTTCTACTGGTAGATAACAGATTTTGTTTAATTTGCAAAGTTCTGATTGACAAGCCCTGGCGAGCAAGTCTGTGTCAGGTGGGGTTTTTAGTCCAGCTATAAAATGTCTTAAGCAATGTCATATGCATCAGCAGAAATAGAACCAGAGCAGACTTTTTTTTTTTTT
>PVIC010014791.1:0-36069 GCA_004025085.1 Thryonomys swinderianus | reverse complement strand
CTGGATACCATCCCACCTTTAATCATTTGTTTTTCCCATTTTACAGTCTGTTTCTCAGATTTTAAGTGGGTGTTGTTAGCCTTTATTTGAGGGGTTTGCCATCTTAGCACTGTGATTATCATGCAGTTGTTAAGACCAGTGATGCCTATTAGTGAGATGTTATTTTATATTCTAAAGACATTCTTAATGGCTCTGCCTACGTCTGAGCATGTCATATCTGCGGACGGATGCACTATGCAACATCCCTTTCCACAATGAGATGAAGCTGATATATGTGGGTTGTTGATGGCCAGAAGTCACGTCTCATTGTTTGATCAAATCATACATGCGCATGCACCTATCTGCAGAGCCTGCCCTCTCTTTAGCAGCTGCTGACTGCCCTGCCTGCCTGCAACCGTGCTCTGAATCTTTCTGGCGCAGTGAGCACGGCAGAGCTGCAGGACGAGAGGTGCTCACCGGAGATACAGAGCTGCCGTCTCATTCTGCGGCTTCAGTGACACATGCTCCAGTGCAGAGGCCAACGCAGATC
Source organism: Thryonomys swinderianus (assembly GCA_004025085.1). NCBI lineage: Eukaryota > Metazoa > Chordata > Mammalia > Rodentia > Thryonomyidae > Thryonomys > Thryonomys swinderianus. The sequence continues at coordinate 35,540 of PVIC010014791.1, read as the reverse complement.
ACACAGGCAAGCACACGGCAGTGGAATGCAGCGGCCTGCCTGTCCTCAGGAAGTCAGTGGGAATGGAAAACCAATCAGTGAGTGCTTGGTCCCGTGAGAGTTGCAATGCTAATGGTGCCCTGGATTCTCCACCCCCCCCACCTCCACCCACGTGGGAGCTCTGGTAAAAATAGTAATAGGCATTTCAAAATATCCTACTGAGAAGTAGGATTAACCTATCTCAAAAAGATGCCACTTAGGGTACTCTAAAATGTAGCTTTGGCCCCATTGGACCTAAATCCTCAGTGTGCCCTGCCTCCCTCTTCCATTTCTGGCCTCAAGCTTTGCCAATCACAAAGCCTGCAGGCATATCTGTGCTCCAAGACAGCCCATGATCGTTTGTGTCATTACCACCTTCAAGAGTTTTTTATGGAATCTTGAAAAATAAGAGTTCTAATCCACTACATATTTTCATTTAAACCAACAGCTTTGTGCACATTCAATTACTTGCCTACTAGGCATTATTGGGTTGTGTGTGTGTGTGTGTGTGTGAGTGTGCATGCGTGTGTGTATGATTATTTCCTCTGCCTTTGAAATACATTCAGTTCAACTTGCCTATGAGATATTGCTCAGGCTACTAGAGCTGGCTTTGCTGGGATTTGGGAAGCATCTGAGATCAGCATCTGCAAGGGATGGAAGTACAGACCCTACATCTCAGGCCTCAGGGTGGATAAGTTCCCCTTAAATGTGTCACAGTGGCACTAACAATTGCACCTTTGCTGATTTCTTAGTCAGTTTGGGCTACTATAACAGAATCTCATACTTATGAGTAGCTTATAGGCAGAAAAATTGTTTTTCACAGTTCTGGAGGCTGAGAAGTCTAAGATCAACGCATCAGTGTCCACTATTGGGGTGCTCATAGTACCGTTTACTAAATTGCTGTGAAGTCACGAGGCCTTCTCTTGTAAGGGCTTGAATCCCATTCATGAGAAGAGGATGTTCATCTAATCAGCTCCCCCAGATCCCATCTCTGAAAGCCATCACACCCACAATAAGTGTACACTAAAAGCGAGAGGGAGGCAAACACTCAGCCCTCCAGAGCTCCCTGTTTCAGCCTCACCATTGCTGTGTCTCTAGAGAGAACCTCTTCAGTGCGTTCCTTGAGATCCTAATCTCAAGGTCCGTTTCTGGGGATGCCAACCTGTGACAGCATCTTCTACAGTGGTAAACAACACAGGTATGACAACCTTCACTCGTTCTTTGTATACTATTTTGTCTTATTGCTGTTGAACACTTACACAGGATTCAGCATGAGATGAGAAACCAAAAATATGCTGTAACAGCACAGACAAAGTCGCATCTCCTTGGAGACAGGTCCTGGGCATTATCTGCTTTGTAATGTGGTTAGAGAAGATGAAGTAGGGAGGGAATTGAACACTGAGTTCAAGCTGAAAACAAGCGAGCGCCCAGTTCCAGACTGACATCGATGTGTTTTCACGATGGGGGCTTCTCACTGCTGCTAGGGCTGCTCCTTACCAGCGGTTATCGGAGAGGACTACAGACAAAGGGAGGAAAATAGCATTACTGCTCCGACCTCCCGCCTCATCTGAAATTACTAGTATGGAAGGCTGAGCTGCTAAGAGCTTTTAAAAGCATCTGTTCAACAAATCTTTTGAAAAGTTCTGTGGACTTGCAGCTCCGATCAACATCTGATCGCTCGTTTGCCCCCACTCCTGACACAAAATCCCTCCTTTGATTGCAGACGCTCCTTCTCCTTGTACCCACTCAGAGAGAAGGATTTTTGTCAACCCCGTCTTGAACGTGCCTTATTTAACATCTTAATCCTCACAAATCTCACTTTGGATTGATTTCTGATTTCCTTTTTATTAAATAAGAGCTCGGGTATGGCCAGCTCCTTCCAGGAGGGAACTCACCACTTCCATCCAAATGTAATATGGCCTTTAATTACAGGAAGTTCTGTCAGTGCTTAATAGACAAGAGAAGCTCCAGGGAATTCCAAACTACTTCTTATTCCTTGTCAGAGAGAGAAGATGAATGAAGCAATTCCCAGCTTGCGGCTTCCTCTTTAAACCCTTTCAGAGACCGAAGGGCAGTTTAAAATATTAACTCTCAGCCTCTGTCCTCATGGTGGAAACTGCCTGGCCTCAGCTATTTTACCATATGTGTCTTAGGTAGTGTGGGCTCATGGGAAGGATCCAAGAATTTTGGTCAGAAGATTCAGGTTCAAGTTCTAGTTTCGTCACTGAGTTGCTACCAAGGGGGGAAAAAATACCCCTCAATTTCCTTACCTATAAATGAACATAAAAAGAACCTCCCTTAAACCTCCTTTAAAAATGCATTCTGAGGAGAAAATAAAATGTGAAAAGAAATTTTATACTATCAGAACTACAGAGATAGATGGTATTAGCAGAACTGTTAATTTCAACGAAATCAGAGGCTATATTCTGCCTTTTCAGGCCCAAGGTGGCTCCAATGTAGACTTGCACTTGTAAATTTTACCCCAGTATTTTAAAATTTTATGCTTTTGCTTTGCCTATTTGTTTCTTTTGATTTCCTATTCTTGTATGATGAGGGAAAATGATTTTAATGTGTTACATGATGAAAAGCAAAATAAAACAACATGAGCACTGAAAGGAGACCCTGCATTTGAGTAAGTAGTGTGAGACCTGCACTTCCTCAAGTAACCCCAGTGATACGCACCCAGGCAAATCTGATGGAGCATTCAGAGATTAAACACAGCAAATACACTTCAGCCCAATTCTGGAACTTCATAGCTTTCTCAATCTTTTCTACTGCATGTATTTGCTTTTTCTCCCATAGAATTACCAATAGTGTTCAAGTGTCAATTTTGTCATGAGGATTAGTGTAAACACACACATACCTGGAACTGTTACCCATAGGGTTATTACTCTGCCAGTCAGGATTACCTCAGGAGGGATGATAAGAAAATGTGTGTTTTAAATAAATGTTTGTTTCCCTAACAGCCTTCTCTTTAATTGTTCTTTCTTCTGGGGGCCTATGCCTGACTCTAATAAGTCATAACATCCTTTTGTGTCCTGTCCTAATTTGCTGTTTCTTTTCTCTTCACTCCCCTGGCCAGGCCTTCATACTTTGTTTTCTTTTCAGATCCTTTCTTTCCTCTTCCCTAAGTCACCCTCACGTTTGCCAACTGTGTTCTTCGTGAAGCATAGAGTTGAACACATCACTCTCCTAATAATCCTTTTATTAATTTGTGTTTCCAGCATGATATTAATTTCAAACCCCTTTAAGGGACTTGCTTACTACCCTCTGTATTCTGTGTCCCATGGATTTTGATCCACGTAAGAGCATAATTTTCGCAGCAAACTGGAGTCACTTGCCATTTCCCACAGCACAGCTTTTCTTACTTTCACACACATATCTCTGTCATCTTTGCTCCCAGGATGCCTTTCCCCCTTTGCTGCTTTTTAAGATACTCCTGACAACTTAAGCAGACTGGCAACGTGAGGTTCCCTCCGAATAAGGTGCAGTCCATCTGCAAGAGTGTTGGCCTCCAATTTCTTTGCCCATGCACAAAACTTTGCTTAGGTCTCTGTGATGTCACTGCTAACATTTTTTCATATTATTCATATAACATAAATACAAATGGGCATGAATATCTGTGCATACATACATGTATATTTTAAGTATGTGTGTGTATCCTTAGACATCAACCTGTGCCTCTGAAGATAGCTGCCACAAATTAAATTACTGATTTTCTCTTTTGTTAGTACAGTGTCTTGAATACAACGGACCATCTGTAAAGAGACAGAAAGATGCCTGTAGCATAAGTTAATTACAAGTAGCAGTGAAGAGGACTGTAATATTTCTTTTCTTTTTTTTTAAATTGAATTCTTTTTTTATTGAATTCTTTATTGGTACAATTTATATACATCTCAAAATCACATATAACATTGGGAATAAATTCTTTATTGGTACAATTTATGTACATCTCAATCACACATAACATTGGGGAATTTGTACCAATATATGACAGTCAATTCTCATTTTTACCCATATCCCCACCCACCCACACCTCCCCACCCCTATAAGAAATATAAAAGAGGACTGTAATATTGACAACACCCAAACTAGGCTGTAAGGAGTTAACCCCACAATTGGCTGTCTTCAAGAAATGAGTCTGTCTGAAGTCTATATCATGAGGTCAGAGTAACTCACACACAAACGTCTGTTCCTGCAACAAACCTTCTGACTAAGACAATGTTCTAATTACAGCCATATATTTTGTCTATTCTGTTCCTAATTTGATAATGCTTTGTCTTGTCCTTTCTGAACTTTGTTTACATTAATTTGCATGGAAACCACACGTAACTTGCCTTTCCCTGAATTGATTAGTAATAAATGTCAGTACCAGGGACTGGCAGCACCTTTGTTGGCTGCACTGGCACGGGTCCAGCTGATACCACACTTCCTCTCTCCTGTTCTGTGAGTGGATTTTTTTCTCAGACCTGCATTGTGCACTGGGGAAGTTGGACTGGAGCCTTACTACAGGAGTCCTGTCATAGTAGAAATAGAAAAAAAAAATGTTTCTATTCAGGCTTTGCCTGAATTGAACCTCCCTGAGAAGGACATTATATTTCTATGGTCCTTTCATCTCCTAATCAAAACTTAATTTTGTTAGTGTTTCTTTATTATGCTGGCAAGCAGATATTGGGATAAGTGGATCTGTTTTGGTAGTGAGTGCTAATTATCTAAGTAAAAATCAATATATCAAGGTACAGTAACTCTGAAAAAGGAGGAACGAGAGGGGAAGAGATGAAGAAATAAAAGAGATTTTTGGAAAAATAAGCCTTCAAAACTCCCTTATATGAGATGTTACTCAGCTAGTTACTTTACTTCAACTTAAAGTGTCCTGCTCATTTACAGTGCAAGAACAAGTCTGCCAAAGAAGAACGGAGGGGCATGAGATGTTAGTTTTCAGTAGCCGACGGACAGGGAGTATCTTCTAAGAGTCAGAATACATTCACAGAAGCGGGTAATAGTCTCTCCATCTGGACTGCAACTCTTGAGTGATGAGAAATTTGAATACAAAGATGAACTCTGACACCAAGCTACCAAGGCATCACTCTTCTTTAGCACAACAGCCCACACCTAAATTGAGTCTATTTGCTAATAAGCTCTTACTCTTCAGTCCTGAATTTGCTATGACGAGTGAGTTATCTTCCATTGGAAAGGTTGCCCTCGCTGACCCTACTCTTGAGTGAAGGTCAGTGGTATTATTTCAGAACAGAAACCTCAAGCACCAAAGCCTGGCCCTCGATGGAGAACTTCTGACTCCTCGCAGAGTTGAATGGGACTTGTTAAAACAGGTTCAAAGACGGATTTTTGGATTGCACTTTCAGGAATCCTTGATGTTTCTGGGCCTTTCTTCTAACCAGGGCTAACACTGCATTTAGATTTTCACATGTACCTGCTGAGAAGGGACATTTTCCTCAAATGCACCTGGGACCAGTGTGAGGCTTTTGAAATGTTGCTGAGCCAAGGCTCCAATGGATAGGTTTATTGAGACGCGTTATGTAGTAAGCTGTCGCCGCCCAGCACTTTAACACTCAATGGTGCGTAAAGAATGCAAAGGCTGACTGTCCTTTATAAAACCATGAGCAATCCACGCTTGGAGGGCTCCTCAAGCTTGCCTCAAGTAGGTGAAAGAAAACCCACTATAAATAGACTGCACAGAAAATTTCAGCGCAGGGATGCTTTCACTTGGGAAAATGCATGCAGCAGGATTGTGCAGCAGTGAAGAACACGAATGCCAGGGAGGCCACAGGAATAGTCAGTATTCCAGTTAGTCCCCGCCTCGGTGCAAAGATGCCTTCTAGATACCTTCGTTGTCTGGGCTCAATATCATTTAAACTGCCGTTTTCTTCATCTGTCAAGTAGATAGTAACTGTCTTAGCTCAGGCTTCCATAACGCAGTGTCACAGACTGGGTGGCTTAGAAACAGCAGAACTTTATTCCTCAGTCCTGAAGCCTAGGAAGCCCAAGACCAAGGCACCAGTACATTCACGGTCTGGGGAAGGCTTACTTCCCGGTCCACGGAGAGCTGGTGTTTTTTGTTTTTTTTGTTTTTTCCTATATCCTCACACTAAAAAAGAGGTTGTCTGTCTGGCTAGCTGTCTGGCTGTCTGTCACCTTTTTTATAGTCTCATTCATGAAGGCTTCACTAGTGTTATCTAGTCGCCTCCCAAAGACTCACCCTTGAAGACGCTGCACTGAGCTTTAGGTCTCGGCATGCGAAATCTGTGGGGATGTATAGCAAGGATACTTGCCAGAGAACATGCATATGTCAATCATGTCTAAAAACTATAAAACTGGAGGATTGTTTTTACATTATGTGAACACTAATAATGCCATTTTTCATAAGACAGATTGTCACTGTGATCTATAACTGGCAGATATAAATGAACTAAGGGATTCAATGTCAACAAAAAAGCACAAACCAGGAATCGGGCAGGACTTTTCTTCACCTGATATTTTTATGACTTTGACAATTTATAAAACACTTTTATTTTCCAGACTATAATGTTAACTTCAGTGAAATGGATTTAACCTTTCGCAAACCCTAGAGTTGTGCTGATAGCATTAGGAGAGAATTTGGGGCTAGGTGGCTGGAAAGCCAAACTTTGTGGTCTCTACAGAAGATAACTGCAGCAGATGATTTTTCTTTTCTTCTCCTGGCATGAGGCCACCTCCAGAAAATTACCTGAAGACAGTTCCCCAAAGAATTAAAATCACTTGGATAATATTTTGGCTTCAGTGTCCAGAAAACACAGAGTTTTACTAAAGGACACACACACACACACACACACACTCAACTCAGGCCAGAAAAATCAAATAAAAATAATTACATACCTACAGTGACATACATTTTTCTTCTAGGTAACCACTAGTGTAAGAATTGTATTATTTTATTAGTAACTAATAACATTTATTAAATGACTGATTTTCCTGCAGAAAATATGTGTTTTATTATCATATAAGTCTCCTTGATGTCACTCCACCATGAAAGGAAAGCTTTTCTTCCCATAGGACGTGGGAATTTCTAAACCCTTGAAAAATGTGCTCTGGGTAATTCACGATTTTCAAACCGGAAGTTGTGATACATCTCACGAGAATGAGACCCTGCACCCAGATGTGCCCCTCACAGAGTTTCCTCTGTCTGATCAGCTCTTTGCTGGGAAAGATCGGTGGTCATAATTCTATACATCCTGCCTGATCTGTCTGATTTCCTTCTTTAGAAAACTCAAACTAAACTAAACTGTTCCCAGCTTTAAAAATAGCACAATACAAACCCTTTGTTGTCCTTTATTATTGGTTTGGATAGTTCGAATAATGTAATTTTTGAACATGGTTAAAACTTTTATAGGGCTAAGTACTTCTAGAAGCTCCTGCAAAGAATAAAAATACAAAATGCAAAAACTAAAGATGCCAGCACAGTGATTTAAAATACATTAAAAAAAAACATAGGTGGCACTGTCATTTTTTATGACTTCTTTTATATAAATACTGTCTTGAAGAAACAGAAAAGAGATGAACAATTATTTAATAAGAAAAATAAACATTATCCATTAAAAGATGTAAATATTTGACATAAAATGAAAATATTTAGTAATATTGTATCTATTTGCTGATCCCATGTATATTTACATAGATTTATTTAATATGTGACCAGATTTAATATAGTTCATGTCCAGGTCAATTGCATTCTTTGAATAGTTATAAGCAGGCTGGAAATATCTCAGTGTTTTGCAGTTAAGGACTCCAGGGTGGTTAGGGCATTGTATTGCCACACTAGGCATAACACTGCCCATTCCTGACTTGTTAAATAGATTTATTATGGAATGGTCTTGCAAATCCATAATTTGTGTTTCTGGGTGCAAAAGACAAACAGTGTCAAAAAAGTCACAGTGGCGAAGTTCTCTAATCTAGCTACTCTGGAGGCTGAGCCAGCAGAATATCTGGTTCAAGCCCAGCCCAGACAACGTACTGAGACCCTGTCTCAAAATAAAATGAAAAGAACTCGGGATGGATTTTGGTGCTCCCTGGGCTCAGTCTCCCGTACTCCATGCCAGAAGAAAAGAAAAAAAGCAAAACATTCTATAGTAGTTATTTTGAACTAAAGTTTATTAAATTTATTTACCATAAACCTGATTAGTATAAAGTCTAAAGAATTTATGATTAGTATACAGCTACAGTCACAAGTTTTATGCTACAAAACCTTTTAAATAGTATCTTCTCTAAAAATTATATAGGTGCATAATAAATCTTATTTTATAGATTTTGTCAATCAATAACTGAATAAACAAAATTCTCTTCCTTCTTATCAGAAAATATCAATGGAACAAAATGAACTCTTTGATCTACAGGCTCTGCTTATCCATAGTTTCCTTTAGTATCAATTCTTCTTATTCCTTCAAATATGCACCCACAATCCAGCAAAAGAAGACTCTCTTGAAAGCTTTATTTCACAAGTCCTTGGATGCCTCCATTTGTCCCTTATCCAGACCAACAGGCACCTCTGCTGCTGTGTCTTGAAATCGTGCCCTGAGCACAAGCATTTGTTACCATTTATCATGAGGCCACCAATGTCTGGGTGCCCCCATTCATGCCTAGATGGGTGCTCTTTGCTTTACATGACTCTGTGAAGTCAGAGTGCTCTTTTTAAGATACAACGGACTGTGTCACTTCTCAAGCCCGCCGCAATTGCTTATCACACTATGCTAAAAGCAAGTGCCTTGGAAACAGGCCACCAGATCCTGCTTTTTGTACCCGTCACCTCAACTCTGGGCTGCTCTGATGGATCATAAATGCTCCTGTCAATCACCACGTCTCTGCTTGTAAAATTTATCTATTTTCTTATTACTTCTCCTAAAACCACAACATTTTGCCTACTTTGTCGAAGAGAAACACATTGTCACCTCTTTTGTTGACCACTCCATGCTTAATATGGGCAGAGGCACCCACAGATGGCATTCGAAAAGCTCCACTGGAATAAACAAAGCACCACCCTTTTTTCTGAGGCACCTGCACGGGCCCCCCCCTCTGGCTTCACATTCCATGGGGTTATTGTTCAGTGTTTGTGTTGCTTGCCCTATGGCTGACGTGACCAGCCACAGAGTTCAGGTACTCTTATTGTTATGTCTAGTTTGTATCCTCAGTGCCTAGTGCAAGTCAAATCCACAGCATAAATGATGACCAAATGAACAGAAAATAATGTACTGTCTGCCTTTTCAGACTTTCTACTGTAATATTATTTCAAGTTAACATATTTCTATGATCAGTAATATACTTGTAGTATGATCTCTGTATAATATCTCCAGGAAATAATCCAATTTTTAACTTCACTATCTTTCATATGTACCTATTTAAAAGATAAACATTTATTTTCTTTACAATAGACAAAAATCAATTCATTTATTTGTTACATAAGAACAAAGTATAGTTTCTTGCAATTTTGCAATAATATTAATCTGCTGTGCCATGCAGACATCATATATACAACACCTGCTTTTGTACATTCAGATAAATAGCAAAACTGAAATGAACCTAATAGAATCAAGAAAAGAAGCAGGGGCATCTAGGAATTGGGAAGGTCACTGGAGTCTGGCTTTACCTATGTCCAATCCTCCAGCAACAGGTTTCTTACTAGAAATTATACATTAGAAGTCTGTGTGTAGGGTGCATAGAAAAATGGGTAAAAACAAGAATTAACTCGTGCCATAAACTGGTACAAATTCGCCATGTTGAGTGATTGCTTTGTGTATACAAAATGTACCAATAAAAAATTCAATTTCGTAGAAAGCCTGTGTGTAGTTTCTTTTCCTGAAGCAGGACAGATTGGCTCGAGAGTGTCTGAGCAGGTCTGTGGTTGGCTGGATGAAGACTCGTTATGACCACGCTCTTCTGGTATGGCACTGCCTTCCTCCACTGACATTTGGTTTTAAGGAGACTTAAGACATCCCTTAGAAAATTCCAGAAAGAAACCTGCAGGAGCAAGAGTGAGTGCAGTGACAACACAGAAGCCTGACATGTTCTCAGCTTTCTGCCCAAGGAGCCCTGGGCCACTTACCAGTCTGCTTGTGGTTTGGGCCAATGCACAGAGTTGGTTGAAACCAGCTTCTTGGCTCCCACTGAATCAGGCACAATGGGCAATTCTGTACTGTCTACAAACACTGCGTGATTAAAATAGATATTTTATGTTGCAGATTTGTTTACACTTTCAACCTCTGAATGTCTGAGAAAGTACATATTTAGTAGGGCATCTTTGTATGAATCACCAAGTCATATAGAAATTTGGGGACTATAACCAAAATGAACACAATTGATACCCCTGAGGAAGCTATATGGAGCCCTTTACTGAATTTTCTCTTATAGGAACTAGGATTCTTATACTTTACCTTGATACTTCTCTTATAGTGTAATTTTTTTTTAACTGAGGATCAAACTCAGGACCTTGTGTTTCCTAGGCATGTGCGGTGCCACTAAGCTACATCCCTGGCCCATAATATAAATTTTTAAATATGAAAGTTACCACCACTTCACTTACATATGCCACACTGGAATAATCTTCAAAACATTATAAATATAAAAGCTATGGGCATAATCAAAAGTTATTTTCATCACTAGAGGTTTTGTGCTTTTAAGCCCTTCATTAGTTCTACGCTAACTCTAATGTTTTCTGAAATAACACTTGTACCAGAATAATTTATACTGGGATAGGAGATGTTATTCTAAATAGATGTTGCTGACAGACTTTCAGCAAATACTCAACAAAAAACATTTTGAATGAAAGAATTTGAATACATTATTCAGTTGACTTAAGACATATTTTAGTCTTGAACCCCGAAAAATGAAGCTCAGTTTTTACCTTCCAACTTACAAATTCAGTCCATACATACATTCAAAAACTTATTTTTAAGCGACAAGGACACAGCAGTAAACAAGCAAATTCCATGCACTGATGCAAGTCATATTAACGATGAGACAGAAATGCACCCACATTCTTTTGTCTACCATAAAATAATAGGAATGGTAATAATAGCGTGTAGCACTTTGTCACATTTATAGTGAGTTAAAGACCATATGAAGTGTTACATGCTCTTTCTATCAATTATCTGTCTTATGCTTCATTGCAACCCTTTAAAGGAGGTGCAGTGAGTGACCAATTTTAAGCATGTGAAAACGCAGGCAAAGATAATTTATGTAAATTGCCCAAGGTCTATCTCCTGTTACTTATAGACTTGAAATCTTAAATCAAGCAGCTAGTCTCAGTGTTGTCTTAATCTCGTGTTATTGTCTCTTTAAAGAAATACCATGGGTGATAAAGTAGCATAAAGATAAATGAAGCAGAGAAGAAGGGTGAACAGTTGTGCAAGGTGTTGTGAAGGGGGTGTAGCTTCAATTACCGTGTTGTTTTTTTTTTTTTTAATGCCTTGACATTTCCTTTTTCAAGCGGCAGATCCTGACCTATGTCCCTTTCAGTGGAGGTTGGGTTTCACAGTCTAGCAAAGGTATGCTGACTTCCAAGATTAAGATGTCAACTGCACAGGCACTTCCTCTGTTCTCTCTTAAAAATTCTTATCCTAGGAAAACCAGCTGCCGGGTTGTAAAGACATCCAACCATTCCTAGAGGGCATCCAAATGAGAAGAGGCTCCCTCCAGGCCAGCAGCACCAGCCTCTCCAGCCTGGGTGTAGGCCACTGTGGAAGTGGCTTCTCCAACCTCAGCTGGCCTTCAGATAATTATCTCCCTGCTCACCAGCTTGACTATAATTTCTGATAAGCTATGACTATCAAACCACGCTGCTTCCTGATTCCTGGTCCACATAAACAGTGTCACACACTGTTTTAAGCCACTAAGTTTAAGGGTGCCTTCTACAAAGAACTAGAAAACAAATGCAGTAATCAAGAAAAGGTTTCTTGGTGAGGTGATGTTTGACCAGACTCTTCAAAGAGAAGACAATGGAAATATTTCAGGGGGAAGCTATCCTATAGTCAAGGAACAAAACAACAGACAAAAATAAACAGGAAGTTACTTGTGCTCAAGGAACATTTTAATTAGACAGACACAGAAGTATGGAGTGGAAGGGCCTAAGATGAGAAGGTAAGACTTCAACTGTAGGAGAATTTTGTAGTTCTACAGAAAATTTCAGTCTCCCTATATTTCTAACCTGTTAAATGCTAGCAAGGATTTGCTGTGGAAAATATTACAATGGCTATTGAGTAAAGAACAGATGGTAACAAAGCAAAAGGACATTCATGTAGAAAGCTGTTTTAGGAATCCAGCAGAAACAGGATGGGGAGGTAGATGAGGATAGTTGTGCTGGAAATGGTAGGAAAAGAGCAGAGAGGCAGTTTGACATGGAGAGGTTTGGACCGACGTAAGGCTTAGATGAAGTATACTAAGGGATCTCAGATAAATGAGTGACTTCAAGATCCATAGTCTCTGAGGGGAGAAAGTATATTAGAAGGTCCAGAAAGTAGTAACCATACTGAGGATACGTTGGCACCTTCTTTCCCTTGGGCTTAGCAGGCAGAAAATGGATTATAAAGATGAATAGGAAGAAACGCGTATTCCATTTTCCCTTTCTGTTCTTTCAGAGAATGTAGTATTATATCTTTTGGTGAGATAAATGTCACTCTAAATCATACTGTTATGAAATGTGAAATTAAAAGTCAAGAAAAAGATTGATAATAAAATAAAATAGACCTCTGGGTGTTTGCTTTGTATAAAAGGATGTAGAATTCCTTTGTCTTCTTCAGTGTCAGAAACTGACACCAGTGACAGCTGTTGCAACTGGGCAGACACTATTTGGTGGCATGGAGGTTGGCTGTGCCCAGGAGGCATAAGCTCCTCCACTGTGCTGGCAGCTCTGCCGCTGCCACTGGAGAAGACCACAGTTGCTCACAACTACGTCAGCATGCAATTCATTGTAAACAATAATAACCATAATAAAGTCCCATCTGGACCACAAGGAGTGACATTGAAAGGCAGTTGAGGCAAGTATCTCAGGAGAAGATGTTTTAGATATTTTGGGAGAGCCTCTCATGGCTGTGAGCAAGAAACATAGAGTCCCCTGTCACTTGCCACCAGCCACCTGCTCCTTCTTTTAAGAAAAAGCCTGTAAAGTTGTCAGTTTAAAAAAAAATGTCACATATGGTTCTCAGGAACTTCATGATCCACATTCTTTCCTCTTCACCTGTCTTCTCTTTATGACTTAGGAAAGAATAGCCTAGAAGGTAAAAACAGATCCTTGTTGGAGGCACAAGAAGACTCTTAAAATAACAAAAAAGAATATTTAGAAAGTCAAACAACTAGAAGTCCAAGATGTCAGACTGGCTATTCCTGTTTCTTAGCATCTACAAGCTCATTTAGGACTCCTATTCTTGTCCTTTCCTTTAGGATTATTGATTTGTATTCTATATCATATCCTTCCCCTCTCCACTTAAAATTTGTCAGTCATATAAATTTGGCACATAAAAGCTAACTGAAAATAACATTTGCTTATTCTAGACGAAAGTTTCATAAGCCACATAGAATCACCGCATCCTCTTCCTTTCCTGGGCTGTGCAAACACGTGTCAAGATGGATCTTCTTTCAGCCTGAGTTCCTGGGGATTATAAATTACCTAAACCCATCTCTGCTGAACAAGTTACATTAAAAAAGTACCAACTCTTATTGTGTTTAGCCTCTAAAGTCTTTTGTTATTGCAGCAAAACATAGCCGTAAGCTGACTGATATACTCAAATTTCATTAATACATGAGAAGTTGTGAGGAAAACTGTATAACTAGAGAAAGACAATAGCAGGCTCTAAAACCTCCCCAAGTGAATCCCTGGTGACCAAGTGACTTCAAGGAGTAAGGAAGCATGTTGTCTATTTTCTCAATAAGAATCCCTGCCTGGCCACAGTCAAGCACTAATCTCACAAGGAGCGAGCTGGGGTCTTAAGTTGTCAGAAAGGCCTCAAGAGAATTCCTTAAGAAGTGAGTTGCCCCATAGCTGAGCGTAAGTTAATGGGAACAGCAGGGCTCAGGCACATGTTGCCAAACAAAAATCTCTTGACTTTTTTGAGCTGAAGCCATCCCATCAATTGTCACAGAGGCAGAGACAACATCCTACATTTTCCCCCTCTTCTCTGTTAGAGGGATACATATTTTATATTATTTATGTTGCAAGTTTTCCTCATTATGAAATACATACAGTTCCATAAACAAACCCTCTTCTTTCAGAGATTTAATTAACTAAATCACATGCCATGGCCCCAATCTATCCGCTTGATTAGTGTCCAGTGAAAACTGATTGCTGTCAAACCTCATGGTGATTTATTTTCCTCCAGGGTCTACAGAGTGCACCGTTTCCTTGTCCTCCCTGTCTTTGTTGTTGAGGTTGGTGTATGCATTTGTGGAAGTGGAAATGAATTTACAGTGTTTATTCCTGGTGATTTCCCTCTTGTTAAACATCAGAGTACCACTGTCTTACCTATTATTAGCAGCAGTGTATCAAAAAATGCTCCTGATTTTCCTTATTCCAAAGATGCTAACATGGGGTAAGTGAATTTACCAACTCCAAAGTTCAATTTTTGGCACAATCCTCCACAATGTCTATGACTTTGGGTGTGTTTCCTCAGCTTTTCTGTCCTCATTCATAACATCGGTAAGTACTTACTAGAGAAACAAATTGAATGTTTGATAAGACTGTTGTGAAGACTGTATGTGGTCATAAATAAAGTACTTAGTAAAGGTGCTTTAAGAGTATAATCACTTAATAAATATTAACTCTTATTTTTTTTGTACTTAACTTAGTGTTTCCACAGGAGGAAACAGTAAATCATATGTATTGTACTTCTGCTTAAGATAAAACAGAGAAAGAAGAGTAGTTTGGGAACATTAGTATGTGAAGCTCACGTATTTTTTTCAAAAAGAAATAAATATGCATTGTTTGATTCTTGGGGAAAAAATACACATCAATACAACACAGTTTACATTATTACAGCCTTCTTCTGGTGCTATCACGAATAATATCTTCTTGAGACCAGCACCCAGATCTTTTTCTTTTTTAAAACTGATTTTATTGGTACATTTTATATAGGCATCATGATCACACTCATCATTGAGAATTTGTACCAGTACATGGCATGACTTAATTCTCATTTATCCCATTCCACTGTCCTCCCTATGACACCTGTATACATAAGCTTTGCTACCATTTTACCACCAAATTTTTCTTTCCCTTCTTTACTTATGCCTACCCCCTTTTCCCTCTGAATATTTTCTATCCCCTAGTATCTGTCAAACATAGAGTGTCTCAACTTTATATTCACAATCACAAACTAAATACTATACTATACTCCTGGAAACATTGACAAACATATATTTCCCAGCCAACCTTATATTTTACTTTGTTAGAATTCAGGAATAAATACATTGTCATCACCTTTCAGGAATTGGTCTCACGAAGTGTTTTCAAAATCAAACTTCAGCCAGACGTGGTGGCTCACGCCTGTAATCCCAGCACTCGGGAGGCAGAGACAGGAGAATTGCTGAGTTCGCAGCTGCTTGCCTGGGCACCATAGTGAGCTCAGGGCCAGTCTGAACTACAAGGCGAGACCCTGTCTCAAAAAAGCTAAAAAAAAAAAAAAATCAAACTTCATACGAATCTAAGTTTAGTTAAATCTTACCTCAAAATTTGTGTGCAGGTTTTAAAAACTAACCAGCTGATCAGTTGTATAAGGCTACCCTAGCTGGTTAAGATCAGAATGGGAAATTTATACTACTTTTCCTCTTTACAGCTTTGAATTACAACATGTGCTTAGATCAGTGAGGAGTTAACTACAGAAATCTCTCAGGCTGGCTTTTTTTTTCTTCACAAAATCCTTTAACAGATAGAACTATGTGTTCCACTTAATGAGCTCTATATAAATTATCATCTGGCTTAAAATAGTTCTAGCAACCCAGCAGCTCTACTGTACAGCATACAGCAACCACACTGAACAGTTTGAGCAGCAAAATGGCTGTTTAGAAGACTTGTCATCGAAGGTTTATTCTTTCACTAAGGAACAAATTAGTCCATAGACTCAGACATTTACCAGGAGTTCAGTATCTGAAAGTTTGTACTTACAAACCTGACATGTTCTTTGACATAAAGTGGTTCTGTGAATCACAGCAATCTATGACCAGCCCCTTCTGGCCCCAACTTCTTAAGAGTTTGACTTTGCAAGCTGAATTAATGACTTCGTTCTAGTCAAAATCAGAGACAAACTGAGTCTAACATACATATTCATAAGTAGTAATGGAACTATGGCATTGTAACTGAGTTATTATTTTTTTTTAAATATAACAGCTGTCATCCAAGGCCAAATGGCAACTACATCAGAATTGAAAGAAAAGACAGGTGTGGTCGCTCATACCTGTAATCCCATAATTTAGGAAGCTGAAGTAGGAGGATCACTGTGAGTTCGAGGCCAACCAGGGCTACATAGTGAGTTCAAGGCCAATCTGAAGTACAAAATAAAAGAAATGAAAGAAAAGGCAAAAATAAATATATATTATTTTCTGTACTACATTTAGAAAAACACTCTCTGAATTCTATATAATTCAGAAGTAGTGACCTTTTGATAGCAACTTATAGGACCAATAAGCCACCCTAAAGCATGCCACCTGCTGTCTCCATCACAGAAGCTCTGCTGGTTCTCTTCATTTGATTATTACAGCTTATAACTATTTATCTTCTCATTGTCTTCCCAGCCTTCCCACCACCACTGGACTTGTACTTGTTTTCTGAAGAATTCCTTTCTGATCAGCTCTCAGCAGTGAGAGTAGGACTTGACACACAAGAGCTATTCAAGAAATATTTATTGATAGAATACAGAGCGTGGTGACTCAATTTAGCTGGACTCTCCTCTCTCAATTTCACAGTTAGTCAGTTTGCAACCTCAGAAGTAGACCAGACTACACATTTGCCAAGTGCACTAGCACTAGGTGACTTTGTACCCCACAACATGGGTTCTTCCTACAAGAAAACCTGATGGAAACAATACAAATAGTTCTTTCTCGACTCAGTCAGTGCTTTTCTTTTGATTGCTCATTTTGTTAAATTTCTAACGATGATATAAGTAGCAAGATAATAACTGGCCTTGCAAAATGCAGCCCTGTCCTCCTAACAAGTCTCAATGACTCAAAGCACAGAGGTACCACAGAAAAAGCTCTGGTCCTGGCCTTTTCGTCTGTCAAATGAAGATTTCTAATTTCATTTCCCCTCCAGGGGCCTCTGTTCCTCCAGGAGCGCTGGCTGTTCTAGCCACAAAGAGCTACTGAGCCTTTCACAACAAGCATTTAAGGTTCACAAAGCCATGGTTCTGCATAAGGTTCATCCACCTGGAACATTTATAGGTTCTTATATCTCTTGAAAGCTCACATTTCTATCATAGTTTCTTCCAAATCTGTCCCAGTTTCCTACAGTGCTCACATTACTTGCATAGTTTCTTCCAAATCTGTCTCAATTTCCTACAGTGCTAATTTACTCCTTCCTCTACAGTTATGTAGAATGCTATTATTTCATTTTATTGGGCAACGTTGTTTTTGTTAATGGGTATCTCACTGCATTCACAGAGGTTATGAGGATTTTCTGAAATACGGACAATGCTTTACTCACTTCTCTTCCCCACACATTATAACAATTCTAATTTGCACCCTAGAAACATTTGATTCATTAAGAAAACAGAAAAAGGTTGCCTAGAAGGAGGGCATTTGTCTTCCTAATTTTCACATTTTAATATATAGAAATTCTACTGTTTTTTCTAGTCAATGACAAAAGTCTTCAGTCACCTCAATAATTTCTGAACAACTGCTATTCCAGGTGATATTCTAGAAAAAACACAAGTTAAGATCTTTATCTATTAACTGAACTGAAGACAGTGCTTTCTGCCAAAGTGTTCAGACCATGGTTTACCAATTATGAAAAATGAACACTTAATTCATTGTGGTTAATTTTTTCACTTACCATTACATTTAATATATTCAAGGCAGGATATAAATTAAGAAATACTTAATTTGACCTTTTGAGAGGATATAGGTGCAAGCTGTTTTTTAAATAAACTTGTCTCAAGACACCACCTAATTTATAGCTCTACCATTCTGCCTACAGCAGACAAATTAATCGAAGTTCACCACACTACTTCCTTTTTACAAGCACACAGAAAGGCTACATTTACCAGGCTCCTCTGTAGTCAAGGGGGATATGTGACCACATTGGGTCTATATAAGAAAATGATATAAAAATCTTCCTTAAAAATATCATAGGAAAATCTCCATCATCCTCTCCTGCTACTATGATGCTGGAAGAGGTGGCCCCAAATGGTGTAGGGGTGTTATTTGTCCCAGGTTGGACTCGGTATAATTAAGAAATTATGTTGTGTTGAAGTGTTGGGGATTCTGGAATTCATGTTGAACAATAGTCTAACATAGTCTGATGGATAGAAAAGAAGCTACTGGCCTCTCTGGATGAAGCCATGAGTGTAGCTCATGCTGAAGGATCCAGAGAGCAGTGGAGCAACACGTGGATCTAGAGCAATGTTCTTAACTTCATCTGGGAATGGGACGCCCCTCTTAGCTGTCCCCACAGCAGAGCGTGCAGTGTGCTTCCCATTACTGCACTTAGGCACTTAGGGAACTTTGTGCGATTCTCATTTTCTGTTCATTCACCTCCCCAAACTGTGAACTCCTTGAAGACAGGTGATGTGTTCTTAGACCTTCCCCTGCCTGGGGCTTATCACAATGCTGGTCTCAATAAACCTGTGTGGAAGGAAGAAGAGCAGAGAGAAAATATAGGTAGACCAACATCCAAATCCACAGTTGCTGCCCCAAGCAGACCTATCGGGAGGGGTTCCCTTTACCTGACTGTGTCCTGACGACAACACAGCTGCCATCTTCCTTGCAGGGGGGAAGGGGTACAGTCATTATCTTCCTGTTTTCACCTCTTACATCATTGTCTCAGAGAATCGATAGACAGGACAGAAGGAGGCTCAGAGACCACGGATACCCACGCACAGACAGTGGTATGAGCAGAATTACAGCACAAAATCAGGGAAAGGGCTAGGGATGAGAGCACCCGAGCAGGAGCTAGCGTTACTTGGGTTACGGTCAGGTGACTTTAGGACCTCAGTCATTAGCGTAGAAGGTGTGAAATCCCAAACTGCAAAGTAAAATGAATGTATAATTCATAGAGAACATATCTGCATTTTATTAAGAGATTTAATCTTCGTGAGTTCACTTTCTTCACCTATGAAATTAGCAGGACTAGCTCACTAAATTTCTAAAATGTTACATGAAATTTCATTAAAATATATGTACTTTATATGTAACATATATAGTTTTTAGATGAGTGAGAGAACTGGCATGGCTACATTGGTTAGGATGTTTCTAATTTTAGGCAGGCCACAAGTATTCTCATCATTGGTCAAAACATAATTTTCTGTATACTGTGTTATCAATTGTTCCATGGTTTACATAGGTGAAGTAGTTGTGAAAATCATATGGTTCAGTGACTTCAACTGACAATAAAATGCTTAAAACTACACCCTTCAAACATCCAAAATCAGAGCCAATTTACTCTTTAACTCCTTCCTTAGGATCTCTAAATTTATCAGTGAAAAGTACAAGATGTCAACTCCAATGCTCAATCAGGAGGGTTAATCCTGGGCTGGAGATTTAGCTCAGTGATGCCTGGGCCTGGCTCCCAAAGGAACAAGGCCCAGAGTTTGATCCCAGTAACTACATACATCAATGCTGGGCATGGTGACTCACGCCCACCAGCAATCAATACCACATTCCACAGTGCTGGGCGTGGTGGCTCTGTAATCCCAACACTTGGGAGGCAGAGACAGGAGGATTGCTGAGTTTGAGGCTTGCCTGGGCTACATAGTGAGCTCAGGGCCAGCCTGGACTACAAAGTGAGACCTTGTCTTAAAAAAAAAAAAAAAGAGGGTTAATCCCTTAAAAATATGAGAATATGCATCAATACAGACACATGCATGATTGCAGCAGCTACTACTGGAACCAAATAGAGGTTGATGATGGTGTTAATGCCAAGGAAAAAGGAAACGTTAATTTTCAAATAATGATGATAATTTTTTTGCAGTGACGAAGGTAGAGCAGAGGGGAAGAGCAGTGGTTTAAAGATTAAGCACTTAAACCATATTCCGGACTCAAGAGATGCAAAATAAAAACAAGCAAACAACAGAAGGACGGAACTAAAGAATTTGACACTGATGTCATGTTTAAAGAACAAAAAAACATTATGAAGATAGGAAGTTAAGAGTGGAAATGGGTAGTGACAACCGTGGTTGCTGGATACGGATGTGAGGGGCCTGCTGGCTAGTCTCACTGTCAGTGTGCAAAATTGCCCCAAATGCGCTGGACAGTACGTAGTTGTGGGCTGGCCAGACACCAACATGGGTGATTGACCCTCAAAAACTGTGCCACTTCCTGCTCCGAGACAGCCTAAGATAAAATCCTTTGATGGAATGTATCGTGGGTCGTACTTTCCTCCCGGTGCTGGCTTTAAGAGTGAATATTATGGGTTTGGTATGCTACGGTTCCTGGGATTTCATTGCAACTGTTAATCGTTCCCTGGAGATTTTGGTTTTGTGTGTGGAATTTTACTGATTTCCAACAAAGGTTTATATTAAATTTTCCAGTTAAGAATGCTATAAGGTTGATTTATGCCACCATCTGTCAGTACACTCCACGTGACAGAGTAATTTCACTTACATAATAGGTCTAATATCTCTTTTCTGAGATAGCATTTCCTGCAGCTCCCTGTCATAAAGTTTTAATTTAATGCTAACAAGGAAAATCTATATTTTCTTTCTCGCTTGGTAACTACTGCTAGCTTTCTTTCTCCATTCTGAAGATGCTTAAAAGACAGCAGATGACAGATAAAATGTTTTTTCTTCTGACTTAAATTGCCATCCTGAAAAATAGTCCCATCTTCAGATGCCTCCTTTCTTCACAAACATGTCTAAGTTATTCACTTATTTCTTTATTCCTTCCACATATATTAACATATTTTCCACCCTCCCAGGCACACTGAGAACCTGCATTCTGAGTACACCAGTAACTGGGTGCCTTCAAAGTTGACATCTAAAGACAAATGCATTTTAAACAGACAAGATGATGTCAAATAATGACATTTACTAGAAAAAAATGCATGGAGGAAGGAGAACACAGGGGAGAAGAAAAATAGCCCCACTTGCCTGGGAGTCAGGAGACCCCTGAAAATTCCAGGATTACAAGGATCCAGCAATAAAGGGATGAGCTCAAAGTTTTCTATGCCATTTTATTCTCTGTGCATGGTTGCAAAAACATGCTTTAAATAAATCCTACCAGGTTTTTCTAGATGATGGTGCTTAAGTGGATTCAGACTAAATATACATCTAGATGAGTCAAAATGTGGAATTATTTGTACATCTTTCCTATAATTTCTAGCCCCATAACGTCATGCATTGCTATTATTTAATTCATCAATAAAATTGATTTTGCTTTGAATTTATGATTATTATTCAATATGTCTTGAGTACAAATGAAATATCTTCAAGTAATAAAAAGGCATTACAGGGCTGGGGATTTAGCTCAAGTGGTACTGTGCCAACCTTGGATGCCCAAGGACCCAAGTTTGATCCCCAGTACTGCAAAGAAAAAAAAAAGGCATTACATTGTTGTCTTTCTGAAGTACGACTTTGTTTTACTGGCTACACATGTAATCTCTGTTGATGAGGACCACACAGCCAAGGTGGGGATCTAAATTTTACCAGCCATTCATGGAATCATGGATTTAATTCAGGTTGTTCATTGAAGAAGTACATAACTGAGTAGGTTAATAGTTCTACATAGTTTCATAGCAACAACTTGCCATACATTATTCCTAGGCATATCACCGACTAATAATAAGAAAATTAAACACAAAATCAAAAACTACTTTTGAAAAACAGTCATGGGGCTTACAATGTAATCCGACATGATCTATGAAGACAGTGAGTTCTACAGACTGCAGTTTGAAGTTTATACTGGTCGACACAAATAGCATGTTCAGAAGCAAACTTTTCTTCTCCCCTTGCGTCTTAATCAGGTTGTCACCTTTCTTTCATTTGCTCAGAGCTCTCTAACGTGGAAGCAGACACCAATTGTTGTCTATGCCATCTCTACTTTGATGACTTCTCTGATAACTAAGTGGTTCTCTGTTTTTGATTTGCTTTTGGTAGCTCCAGCAAGTCTGCATAGAAAAGGGTGAAAATGGAAACCCCTTTGGAAGGGCTACAGTTAGAGGTGCCTTGACACGGCATTCATACAGGAAGCACGATACACCCAGAATGCAATGCGCCTGGGCTCTTCACACGCCAGGGGCAGAGTTTAGTGAACACCAGTGGAGAAGACTGCTCAGTCAAGCAGTTTCACCTTCTGTCTTTCTGAATCTCTTTTCTCTAAGGACATTAGGTTGTTGTTCTGTAAAAGCAGTCGACAGCTATGTTTTTACTTTCTCAAAATGATGTCCAACTTCCTTAAATGACTGATAACCCTCCCAATACATCTCCAGTTCACTGTCCATCACTCACCCTCTGCCATCCAGCATTTGAAATTTAAATGCTACACCATACTAAAATGCCTCATGCTCCCAAATAGCCCATCCTCTCTTATTTCTCCAGGTCCATTTCATTTTTTCTTTTTCTTTTTCTTTTATTATTTTTTTTTTCCTGAGACAGGGTCTCGCATTGTAGCTCAGGCTGATCCTGTAGTGTAAGGCTCAAACTCAGCAGTCCTCCTGCCTCTGCCTCCTGAGTGCTGGGATTACAGGCTTGAGCCGCCAAGCCCAGCTCCAGGTCCATTTCTAACTGAAGTGTTTTACAGCTGTCACATCATGCAAACTGATACTCGCCTTTCAAGATCATTGCACTACCTGCACCCTCTTGAAGCCCCCCACTTCCAACTTTCAGGGGCAGGGCCAATCACAAATATGCATTTCCACTGCATAGATCTTTAAACCACACCTCTCCTAGGATTACAATCACTTAGATGTTATCTTGTCCCTCTAATTCCAAAGTATCTTTTAAAATCATTCTTATTTACTTCTGCATTTTCTGTGATTTGTCATGCTGGTTGTGCAACACATCATTTTGAAAATGACAAGTTAAATACAGCTACATGTTCTCATGCTATAAGCTCTACTGTTTTGTGAGGAGACACCTCTAAGACTAAGTGAACAGTTCCTACACTGTGGATACAAATTCAAACATTTAGCTGCTTATCCAAGTGTGGCCTCTTCCACACAGGCTCACTAGCAGGCACCGTGCCATCCCAACAGATGGGCCCAATACTGGTCGCCAATAGACCATGTTGTCTATCAATCATTTTTTTTTTAAATCTCTGCTCATTTGTGATCCCTTTGAAAACTGTTCATTTTAAACTTTGGTGTCTGGAGTTAAGTAGTTAAATCTGGAATTATAATACAATAGCAGTAAGTATGGCTTTAAAAAGAACACTGTCGATATTATAAAATGAATTTTATTCCTGTCACACCAAGTGTACTGGGGGAAAATAAGCTAAGAGTTGGAATCGTATTATGTTTCACGGATGATATGTTCACAGAAGTGCCTTCTATGCTATCTAGTATTGAGTCAATGTTTAATGCTTCTCCTACTGTTATTAATTAACATAGACTCAGTCCTACTAAACGTGGCAAAATGTAACTGTAAAGCCAGGATTCTGAAAATCTGGGTCATGATGCTAATTCTAAACAGAAGAAAATAATTTGATTTCTTTGGTTTACTATTTTTACAATAATGGATTTTAATTACAAAATCATAAAAATTCATTCCTACCAGGAAGAGCATTAAATGCATATTTGCACAGAACTGTGTGTATTTATATATGTCTGTACTTCACACATTAATATTTGGTACCTTCTTCTGCCTTAATTACTGCTTCCGAATTTAACATTTTAGATAACTAGATTCTTTGAGGCCCACTTTCTACCTCACACAACACACTTTACATAGTCTCTCCTTACTATCTGGGCAATAAGGTAAAGGATTTTTAGAGAAAACTCTAAAATTATGCTTTAAAATATGCTTTCAAAGAAAGATGTGTTTCTTTCACAACAGAAACAACAAAGACATCAAGAATTTATCCCTATGACGTGTATTCAAACGAGCCTATTTCTGAAGCCCTCCATTCTCACGGTCATTCCCCTGCTCTGTCCTTAGAAAATGTATTTCATTTCAGAACCGAGCCCTTCATGTGGGCTGATTTCTCTTGGCTCACCTCACAGACCTGCCCTCCATAATTCTCTGCTCGATTTTCAGGGCAGACTAAGTAAACTTTGGTTATCAAAAAGCTTATGGATAATCACTCAATTTGTTTATCAAATGAAGCAACACAGCATTCTCTCTCAAGAACTGCTCCATAAATGCTAGTGGTGTGAATAGAGATATTTAGAAGGGAGCCATTGGATGATTCTCTGAATAATAAAGCAACTATTGCATCTCAATGTGCATTTCTACTGTTGAGGATTCTACATATTATCAGAGGGATAGAAAACTGTTCATTCTCTAATATTCTAAACATTCTCAAACTAATATATCATATATACTCATAAAATGAAGGGCTGAACCGCCATGACGTAAGAAGTAAAATTTTGCACCTTGAAGTCCTCATGAGTCCTCCTTCCACTGTGCATATCTTCTGACCAGCAAGATAGCAGAGGTCAAGTGAAAACTCTCACAGCCAAAATTAAAGATAGAAACACACAGAGGAACAAATACCACAACCTAGAAATAACAGACTGAGATCTGAGTTTTCAGACACTAGGATATCAGACAGAATACAAAACAAATACATTCTTTATATTTAAATGAAAAAGCAGAAACAATTTAAAATGTACATGAGGGACGAAACATTGTAAAAGAGTTCTGAATAAAAACCAAACATATAATTTCATAAGAAAAATACATAATGATCAAATTAAAAATTCAAAAGAGGGTCAAAAAGCAAATAAGATACAAGTAAAAATGACCAATGCATAAGAAGAATGATCCAAACACAGTACACAGAAACAAAGCAGTGGAAAAAATAAAAGAAGCTAGAAGATTTAGAAAATGGATTGGAAAGGTCTGGCATATATCTATTTGAAATTGCACATAGAGACAAGAAATGTAATGAGAAAGGTCAAATCTGGTCCAAGAAGGCTTCTCTTTGTGATATCTAGGATCACGCAATGATTTCCTTAGGCAAGCAGCTACAAAATTTATGACTCTATTCAAGCCTTGGTGGACTTTCCTTAATCAAAGCAAGCCATCTACAGTTATGTTGATGCTACTCCTAAAGCTGAAATAGCTTTGGAACATACAAAAGCATGAAATCTTTCTCTGTTATATTCTACAGAGAGGTACTTCCTTTATACTAAATAGCACCTACTTGCTTGCTGAAATTATTAATTTAAGAAGAATGCGAGCACACAAGCTCTGCCTCTATGAAGTCTAACCTGCAAGCCATAGGCATCCAGCATGCACCCCAAAGTAAAACAGTATTTGGTGAATATTTTCCCAGTGACAAACATAGCCCACCAAAAATGCATTTCATTATTTTAGACATCAGCGTCAAACTACCAACTGTAAGTAGTGTGCCAAAGACTAATGACTTGGCCACTAATGCTATTTTCAGACTCAAATTTCCTTGAATCTCAACATGATCAGAAGACTCCAGAGAAACATTGGGACCAACAGTAAAAAATACTCAGAGGACATTAAGGAAATAGTACGCTTAACTGATAAAGGCAAACATGGCTACCATGTTTCTTGTCCAGCTGCATTTTCAAATACAGAGAGACTCTGTTCACTAACTCTTTTAAATGCTCTTTATAATGGAATGATTGTTTACAAATCCTTGGCTTTCACCCTGAGTCTTAACATGTAGCACTTTTCTGCTTAGCCCAGCTGCTGGCCCAACTTTGGTAGCAATTCACATCATTTAAACATGGTGTTATGAAGGAAACAGCCCAACTTTTCCCTTGGGCAGAAGCCCTGTTCTCTAGCTTCATTTACCAAGATCTACTTGCTCCTTCATTTCAACTCCAGGAAGAACTCCTATGGGAAGATTTTCATGATTATGCCACATCATCTTGGCTAAAGTAAGTTCCCAGAATTTATGGTAAAATATACACAGCACTGTTAGGACTATTTACCACATTGTTAGCATGTTTCCATCACTAATTTCAGATGAGAAATTGGGCTTTATTCATTCTGTATCAACTGAATAAGCATACTTTCTGTCACCTAATAAACACTGAATATCACACAAATAGGTAAATTCAGTTAACACTGGTTGGTTAGATTAATAGGAGGATAAATAGATGGATTAAGAAGAAAGATAGCTGAGTGTTTGAGATAGAAAGATAAAGAGAGGAAAATGTACATTCCTATGTCTTTACCAATGGAACATTTACAAAAAAAAAAATTAGCATTAGACTACAGCCTGATATAAAGCTCATTTGTTACTAGTTTATAAGTTCTGTACCAGTAATAAAAATAGCAGTTGTTTTTGTTGAAGTTGAAATGATTAATGAAATTGTGGACTTCGCCTCTGCCAAAGTTACTCCCTGGCAGTACTTTCGGGACAGCAATGACTTTTTCAAATCCTCATTTAGTTCTGCAGCTGGCTCATGCCAGTTCTGGCACAATCACTTTCATCTGAGAAAGTAAAACCATCTTTTAAATTAGAAGGTGCAATGAACTGAGCCCCATACCCAGAGGACACAAGTGGAAATCATTTAGAGTTGCCTGATCTTTTTCTTCACTCAAAACCAACAGCAAAACAAGCTAGTTCAGCAAATTGAGGCTATAAATAATACACAGCACTTCATCATTGCAGTTACCTCTCTGTACAGCATCCAAGATGCCCACAGGCCTGGATGGAGTGGCCTTATTAGAACACCAAAGGGATGGAGTAGCCCACACCGCCTAATCACAATACTTTCAAATTGCTACATCACACAGCTATAATTCACTGTATAGGACAGTTATTAAAATTCCGGACTCTCTCCCTGATGTGACCAGAATTATAATGGCAATACACTTATGCTTCCTGGCAAACAGGGAAACACGTTGGAAAAGGTGTAGGTCCCACTGTCTCCTATATCAATTCCGTGAAAACTACTCTCCAATAAATATAAAACACGATCAGATTCCTGACTTCAGTGGTGTGACTTCCACTGAGAGCACCGATAAAACTTAAGTTCTTAATGTTCTATAAATCATAGCACAGAACTCTCTTCTAAAATCACCTTTCACAAATAGGAACAGCAACTGCAAATTGGCTAATTAGCATAAGGTATAAACACTGTTGTCTCTTAAGTGCCATTATTAAGCATTCTAAATATAGTCATTTCAATTCTAAAATGTACAAATTATTTTCCTTTTTCTTATAATAAATCTTGACACCCTTTGTGACAGATGCTAAAACCCTCACGAGGAAGAAAAGCCCTAAGCTAACATAAAATGAACTTTTTATGAAACCTGTGACTATAGAAGAGAAGCATTTGAATTAGTCTTGGCATCAGCCTAAAATACACAGATCAGAAAATTGCCAATTTTAACCCAATGAAACTCTGTTATGGTTTAATAAAGAGCAGTTAAAACAAGTTTAGAATTAATCTTTCCTCCTGATTATGGAAACAATACAATTATGGCAAACATAAAACTCAATAACAATGATTAGAAAATTATTTTTTTTTCTGAAAACAAATTAGTTAGAATATTGTCAGCTGAAACCATGATTTAAAACTAGTTAATGATTATGGCTTTCTATTCGGCATTGAAAGGCAGATTGCAAAGAAATATCACAGTCCTGTGCTGCTTGTCCTCTGCTCCAGCTACACAAAAGGCAATGATGTGATTTCTTGTTACTGAAAATATATCCAAACTAATAAACTGAGTGTCACTTTAAAAGTGGAAGGTGAGTTTTTCTTTTTGTAAATTCTATCATATAGATACAGACAGATCTTAGATGTATGGAACATAAATATCCACAGAGTAATTAACACCCAGATTTAGAAAGGCATTTTTCTTGTGAAATTTCAGACAAGACCTGAGATAGACTAAACCGTGTCCTAAACACAGAAAATCACCCAAAGTTGGAGGATGTGCTTTAGAGACACATTAGTTGTGTTTTTTTTCCTTCTTTTCCCATCAAAGTCTTTGTACATGGGGTGAGGCAGAAGAGTTGGGAAGAGGGCAGGGCAGTGGGGAAAAAAATAAGAAGCAAGAGAGGACATGTACAGATGCTATAGCCCAGTAGTTCAGTTGTCTGCTGTGGGTGGTCACGTGTTAAAAGCTTGGTTCCCAGGATGATGACGACGGGTGATGATGTGGAACTTAGAGCTGAGACCTGAGGAAAAACTGGGTTATTTTGGGCACTGCCTTTAGAATGAAAGGAGCTTAGTTCTTCCAAAACTTTAGTTCTTGCAGCAGGAATACTTAAAACAGAAAAACCAAGCTGGGCATGATGTTGCACGCCTGGAATTTCAGCAGTCGGGTAGGCTGGGGCAAGAGATTGCAGAGTTGAGGTCAGCCAAAGCAATGTAGTGACTCAGCCTAAACACCCCTTGTCTCAAAATTCTAAATCTCTCTCTCTCTCTCTCTCTCTCACACACACACACACACACACACACACACACACACACACATTCACTTTGGTTTGTGACCAGACTCATGGAAAGAATCAAGTTTGTGAACCAAATTACCCCCTCTATGATTGCTTCAAAATGAAATCATAACACTAAATAAAAGACTTAATGGCTGGGGTTGTGTAACTCAGCCCAAAGCCACTGGATTCAATCCTAATACCTCCTCCCACCCAAAAATGAGAGAAAGAATCCAACCCTCTCCCTCCTTCTCTCTCTTCCTATCTCACCATTTAATATCTTTTGCACATGCTCCTACCATGATGCCTTTCCAACTGACGTGATGAGATCAGAAAGCCTTTGCTCAGAACCCAGGCCATACTGTTTGGAAGTTCAGACACAGAAGCAGTAAACTAGATAAACCTCTTTAATGTTGTGTTGTTCAGCCGTAGGTATTTTGTTACAGTAAGGGAAATGGCCAACATACCAGACATCTCAAGAAAAGTATACAAACAACCTGTACTCTGTCCCCTTCACATCCCTAGATAAAAAACAAAATACAATTATTCTCTGAGACAGGAATTTCACTTTCTAGGATATGAACCACTTAAGATTCTGTGGTTATGGCAAAGAAATGAAAACTCATTTGAGTTTGAGTTTCATTTACGTAAACTTAACCTTGCTTTATTAACTAGTGGTTTATAACTTTGCACACTACTACCTTTTGAGTATTATTAGTGAGTTTTATTCATTTACAAAGACAGAGAGAGGTTTCACACTCAAGGTTCAACCCCAAACAGTTCTGTTACATCTAATCCATGAACTTGATATCTTAACTCCCAAAACCCTAACAGGCATATATGTGTGTGTGTGTGTGTGTATATACACACATATGACAAGAAACAAAGATTGCCCATATTATTCTAAAACTTATTTACAAGAATAAATGACTGAGGACATCCAAAAGTCCTTTGCAAAGTGAAAGTTAATATATGAGAATCTGCCTTGAATATTTTTTTAAAAAGTCATAGAGCTGAGGCACAACCACACATGGGCTTTCATGGCGTGCGGTAGGTCTCTTGCACTCTTGCTCTTGAACTGTGTGAGACTTGCTGTAGAAGAACTTCACTCATTTCAGAATTTTAAAAATCCCTTTTATTATCCTGTTTGTGTGTATTTGTCCCAAATAAAATAGGTAACTGTGTGTAGCTGAAAGGGAAAATCTCACTATTTAAAATAGCAATAATCTCATTAAAATACACTATCATCATTTTTCCCACTGATTAAGGATACGATTCTTATCATAGAAATCCCTATAAAAGTATAATAGTTGAATAATGAAATTTACTTGAATTTTTAGATGAAAAATGTTTTAAAGGTAATAATTATACATTTTAGAAACTAGACATACACATTCGTTAAAGAACACTTTCCATGACTGAAATAAATGCATAGATTTATCAATTTTCATTATCTCTTTTAAGTAAAAAAAGCAAGTTTCTAATAGGTCACAGAGGTAAATATCATATATTTTCTCTGGTATGAGAAATTGAAGATGCAAATGAGCTGTAGAATACATGGAAGATATTGTGAAATAGAAAATATTTCAAGGGAAATGGGGTATAGGGGTAACAAGGGGAAGAAAAATATGATAGTAATAAAAAATAAAGGGAAACAAAGCTTATGTGTATAAGGCCAGATTGTTGTAGGATGCCTGGGGGAAGAGGAAAAAAATGAGAATTAAATTGTGTCATAGACTGGCACAAATTCTCAATATTGTGTGTGATCATGTTGTGTATATATAATGTACCAATAAAGATGCAAATAAAAAAGCAAGTTTCAAAAGAAAATATATTATGCATCAACTTTTAGAACATATTTTTGTTGGGCTGGAGGATTAGCTCAGTGGTTCTGGCGCCTGCCTCGCAAGCTCAAGGTCCTGAGTTCAGTCCCCGGTAACCACATACAATGCTGGGTGTGGAGACTCACGCCCACCAACAATCAATGCCACATACCACAGTGCCGGGCATGGTGGCTCACGCCTGTCATCCCAGCACTCGGGAGGCAGAGACAGGAGGATTGCTGAGTTCGAGGCTTGCCTGGACTACATAGTGAACTCAGAGTCAGCCTGAACTACAAAGCGAGACCATGTCTCAAAAAAAAAAAAAAAAATTTGTTTACCTTTGTGTTATACACAGAGCAACTAACCCAAATCAATTTTCACTTGACTTTTTCTTTCTCTCTTCATTGTTTTCAACATTTATTTATTTTTTTGTTTATGTTTTAGTCCATAAATGCCACTCTTTGCTCAGTGTCCACAGATTTATCCCTGTGGACATGTTTCTTTCCAACTCCATGTGTTTTGGGTCCATTCCTCGAAGGAAACAGGAGCAGTGAACCCAGTCATAAGGTGGAAGGGAGCCTCCTGATCTCTACAGACAGAACCAGTGGGCTCCTCCTGGCTTAGAAGAACAGTTCATTGCTTTCTCTTACCATTCCTTTTATCACCTTACCTAAAAGGATTCTTAAAAATCTTTTGATGAGTAAAACTAAGGCTTGAGGTCTTTTCATTGGAAAAATACTATTAAAAGTAAAAGTGCTGAACTGGGCAGAGGGACACCTACCTGTGATCTCGAAACTCCAGGAGACTGAGGAGGATGAAGGTTGGAAGCCAAACTGGATTAGTCAATGACTTAGTGAGACTGCCCGAAAGTTAAAAAGAGTGAGTGAATGAATGAATGAATGAATGAATGAATGACTACATATGCAGCACAGTCTGAAGGCCTTAGGTTCAATCTCCAGTACAAATAATAATAATAATAATAATATAAATAATAAGGTAAAAAATTAACAGATTTAGAATTGAAAATTTAGATTACTAGAACTGGGTTGGCCTCACAAAATTCCTCATTTAAAAATACCAAATCATAGTTTAATGATGACCTCTGAGTTTCTAGACATGTGATATCATCAACCTATTTATCACTACACTGCTAAAACATGTCAGGATGAAGACTTACTTCATGTGATACAGTTACTACATAAAAAATGGTAATATTCAATCGCTTCACATATTGCATTTCAAGCAACATGTTCAGGACTTACAGACCTATAACTGTATTAAATTCAATCATTTTCTGATCTCTGATTTCTACAATTTGATTTTGTCTCTAACATACAGATTTGTTAAAAGCCATTCTCAGGGCTGGGGGTGTAGCTCAGTGGTGTCGCCACCTGCCTGGCAAGTGTAAGGTCCTGAGTTCAATCCCTGGTTCTGTTAAAAAAAAAAAAAAATTCTCAGCTGTTTAATTTTTCTTTCCTGAGGAGTGAGCAACTTGACATCCAGTATTTCAATCCCTCACTTGAGAATGTTATTGCCTGTCCATTCTTGATCTTGCTTTTGTATTCTACTGTCAAAAAAAAAAAAAATCACAATCCCGGAAAATCCAAGTTGCATGATTTCTTAACTGTTATATCAAGGACCCTGAACAATGAAAAAAAAAAATGTTACGCAACTTTGAAATTTGGAAGCATTAGAAGCTTACAGTTTCCAGCTCAAATAGCGTGTTCTGTGCTTCTGAATGTCGCCCCATGACCCTAACTTCTTGCCAGCTATCTTGAACTTTTCTCTCTGTGGCTCTTGCTCTCAAGATGGCCACTCTTATCCAGCTTTACGTCCTTTACAACCGCTCCGCGACCCTTCCCTGCTACATCACAGTCAGTGACAGTCTTTTTCCAGACACAGATTAAACCCAAAATAAGATCCGCCACTTCTCACCCCATTTATCTGTGTGTGTGTGTACTCATTCTGCATCCGTCCCTCCTGTCAAAAGCATTTTCCTGTGGAAAGTTTCTCTTTAAGATCTTCAAGGTCCCTCATGCCTCCAATTTTCTTCTAAAAGAACCTTATCACAATGACTAACCTTATTTTGTATTAAAAATATTGAATTTTTTCCATTTAATGTTGGCATAAGCTTGAGTCTCTATGTTCATTTTGTAATTTTTTTACCTCAAGCCATTGTGTTATTCTTGTTTCTTCAACACCCTTACTAAAATTACTAAATTTTCCTGAAATCAGTATTTAACATTCATACCTTTGATTAACTGCTCTTACTTTACGATCTGCTTCTTGACAACATTTTGTGGAAAATGCTATTGCTAAGACCACTCATAATTATATTATTAGTATTGCTGACTAATGATCCAGATTCAGTGTGAAGCATAATGAGTGTGTGTGTGTGTGTGTGTGCACGCGCACGCGTGCGTGTGGTCCCTAGGTTATAATTCACCCCCAAGAAAACCCAGGACAGGGTTTGGAAAGCCTCCCTGTGGCTGAACACATGCAGCTTCTTGTAAGGCAGCCGGGCTGAGGAGGCCAGAGAGAGTCTGCCGTGAGGCTCTCAAACACGGTCGTGTGCATATCCTCCTATCTAGCCTCTTATCTTTTATAAAAAGCCACTAGCTGTGTTGTTTGGTATTCAGTGAGCCACTGAAGCAGATTAATGTGACCCGCGGGGGACTTAGCGTAGAGACCCTCGATGTGCGGCTGACTGACCGGGGCTTCTGGGGGTGCCGAGCGGCAGCCGGTCCTGAACTGTGGAAGCTGAAGTGTCCACTTGCGGAATCTCATGCCCTCTGCTGAGGATGTGAGAACCGGACTGACTCAGAGGGCGACCCGTGGTGCCTGCTGCAGCTCGGCTGGCTTGCTAGTGAGGGGACCCTCCAGACCTTTGGGGGTCGAGAAGGCTTGTGTGTTGATTGTGTCGGGACAGCGGGAGAAAAACGAGATCCGCCATGTTTCCTGACAAAGAGAATCTCTTTCCCCTCCGGGGTTATGGTCTCGTGGCTCTTCTCCCCCCACATGCTATCCTTTGACTGCTCCCCTGCACCACTTTTCCCACAAGATTCTCTCCTGCGTATTCCTTAAAAGACCATCTTTCTCAGATTATTTTCACCCCTTGCAACAAGTCAATTATACCTGTGTTGTGATAACTACAAAATCTGTGCTTCCCTCCTAAACTTTTAATTTTTTGCAGTACTGGGTCATGCATCCAAGATCTTTGCATTGAACCATATTCCAACCCCTTTTGGCACTTTAATTTTATTTGTTTGTGGGGTTTTTTTGTTGTTGTTTTTGTACTTTAGTTTTGAGACAATGACTCACTGAGTTGCTAAGTTGTCTGGGTTGCACCCAAATTTATGATCCTCTGGCCTCAGCTTCTCAGACTGCTGGGATTACGAGTACGCATCACGCTGCAGGGCACAGAATTTTCTTCTTTGTCTTATCTCTGTGTTTAATTCTTTTCTGTAGCTTGGAAATACCTTACGCACACCATTCCCAAACCTGCGTGTGCATCTGTCACCACACATCAGCCCCGTCTCCTGACTCTGCTGTATCAGTAAGGGCCCAGCTTCTACTCCTAAGCACAGAAAAGAGAACTGGCTATCCTAAGTGGGTTCTTCCTTGTTTAAATTCTGTTAATAACATTTTCTTAACATTTCTGAGCTTCATTCATACATGGGCGCATCTTTTGGCCATCAAAGATTACCTTCTATACTGAATGTGATATACTTGGAGCAGATGTCACAATCTATAGCCCACTCCACAGTATCACTATTGAAATGTCTAAAATTCAAATCTGATTATGTTCATCAGCCTATTAAATCCTCAATATTTGTGATATTTTGCAAGCTCTTTATCATGGATTTTAAAGCTCTCCATGATCCTGTCCGACTGGTCTTCCTCTCTCCATGTTTTACACTCCGGTTGGACCAAGTCATATAATCTCAATTATATACATTATGTTTTTAAGAGTCTGCATTACTTACTGCCTCTGTTTAGAATGTGCTTCCCTCATCCACAATTCTGGGTTGAAGATTAGATGTCAAGGCCCACCTAAGTCATTTCTGACTCATATTCCATTCTCCACTTATAGAACTAGGTCCTGTGATCATAACACTGAATACAATTGCCTGTTAATTTTCCTGTCATCCAAGGACAAGTGTATGTCTCTAAGGGAGATATAGTATCTTTTCACTGTTGTATGTTCAAGGGTCTCTGGAAGCATCTGGTTCCATGTAGGTGCCCTGTGAACAGCTGATGAGATAAAAGAAGAAAGACTTGAGATTTTAGAGGAAAGCACTAAACTGGTCAGAGCAGATGTATAACCACAGATGTAATGTCAAATAAAGAAGGGACGTTATAAGAGATACACTGCAACATTTGGAGAGAGGTTTCGCTGGGGTGATCTCTTGAACACAACTGGAAGTGCTGAACAGTGTTATAACTCATTACTGTCACGACTCCATAGCAAAGGGATAATGTTAAAGGCACTTTTTCCACATATCCCCAGAAGCTTTTAAAAAAGGAAAGGAAAAGAATCACATTTGTTAGTTATGTGTTTGATTTTTCTTCAACTGCCTAATTACTGAGATAGCTTGGATATAATCTGTTTGCATTTGGTTTTGCAAATAAACTTAGAGAAGCGTTTCACAGTTACAGTTGGTAAGGTAACAATTTGATTGGCTGAGAGAGGTACTAGAATCATCTCCAAACACCATGTTCCTAAGAAGATCTCATCCTTTATTGGTGAACATTTTCATACAGAGGCCCCATTAGGAGGGAAGCTTATTAGCTAAGTAACATGAATGTCCAACCACCCTGAGTGGCTGACAATCATTGACTTAATTATATATATACTTATGATCCATAGTATGGGATGATTGCTACTTATAGAAATCCTGAATAAATTAGTTTTTCAGCATCTAAATGTAAAACTAATACCCTCTTGTTTTGAAGTTCAAAACTTCAAAGAAATATTATGATATGGTACAT
>PVIC010014790.1:0-36043 GCA_004025085.1 Thryonomys swinderianus | reverse complement strand
CCTTCCCTGGTAAAACCCACAAAACTCACAACGTTCCCCAAAGCTTCTTCATCCAGTCAACGTACAAAAGCAGCCTTTGTTAGGTAGTCTTGTCCTTGTGTTAGAAACGAGCCTGTGTCACTCAGTCCCCACAGAGCACAAGTGATAGGGCCAAGTCACTACCTCCTAGAAGAGCCTGTCAAGCTGAGTATGTACAGAGATCTGCCTTGGGAAACTGCAGTTCCCCGTGTTCATGCCCACAGGTGTCCCTGGGATCCCTGTGCCGGAAGGGGCCCATGGAAGCAGGGAGTGCCAGGTCCCAGAGAGGGAAGAGCACCTTCTAAGGAGCCCCGATCGCCAGCCCCGCGCCAGCTGTGGTCCTGAGGCGCCGTGAGGTAGATGGGGTAGGTGTGGCGGCACCTCTGCAGAGGCTGCACAGGGCTTACACCGTCACACGTGCAGTCTGTTTCGACCAAAGAAATAGGGCAATTGGGAAAGCCACCTTCAATTTCGACTATATCTGCCTTTGGAGCCCAGCACGGAAATCTTCTCTGCAGCCAGGCACGTGGATGCTCACCAGAGAGGAGAAGGCCGTAGAGAAGGTTCACCTTTAATATTTGGCCAAGGGACAGAGATTTAGCTCAGTGGTTCTGGCGCCTGCCTCGCAAGCACAAGGCCCTGAGTTCGATCCCCAGTAACCACATACAATGCTGGGTGTGGTGGCTCACGCCCACCAGCCATCCATACCACATACCACAGTGCCGGGCGTGGTGGCTCACGCCTGTCATCCCAGCACTCAGGAGGCAGAGGCAGGAGGATTGCTGAGTCCGAGGCTTGCCTGGGCTACATAGTGAGCTCAGGGCCAGCCTGACCTACAAAGCGAGACCCTGTCTCAAAAAAAAAAAAAAAAAAATCAGCCAAGTTCTTGTGGTTCTGGAGAAAATCATCACCAAGAGGACCCAAGTTTTCTGAATTAGTAAGGCAAACCCAACACACATACGTAAATCCACATTCTTTAATGAAACCATTCTTTCTACACAGACAGATGTTAGCTCCTTTCCTTGTCCTCTTTGAAACTGGCATTCCATGCAATATAAAATTATACAAAATAAAAAATACCCATATATTTATAGATAATATTTTTAAAAATTTTTTTAAAGAGAACCTTTTAGGGATTTGGGGTTATGGTTGAATTTCAGTCTACAGAAGAAACTCTAAAAACACCTGAAAAGCCAAAGAAATATTTGTTCCCCAACTGAACACTAACAATACC
Source organism: Thryonomys swinderianus (assembly GCA_004025085.1). NCBI lineage: Eukaryota > Metazoa > Chordata > Mammalia > Rodentia > Thryonomyidae > Thryonomys > Thryonomys swinderianus. The sequence goes on along the minus strand of PVIC010014790.1, from coordinate 34,791 downwards.
AGGGTTATCTGAGAGTTATCCAATGCACCAGGTATTGCACCATGTGAATTTGCTAGTTTACTATATTTAACAAAGTGTTTAAATAGGCTTAGCAATTTCTGAAGACCCGGCACTTCAGAGGGAAACAATGCAAGATAAGTGGAGGGAAACTTTAGGGGCAACAGCAAATTAATGCATAGCCTCGCCTCCTTCGTTTGGAGCAATTCTACCGACTCATGTCAATCCCAGACCCCAGCCCTGTTCTGGGGTGAAGTTCCAGTTTCTGTGGGTTCAGAATACACAAGACTGGTACCGAGCTTGATACGTAGAGCCTAACGCCGCATCAGGACATTTATTCTGAGATGATGTTCTAGTCCCGGAGACTGTGGCTTTCCCGAGGCCCGACTCTCGGTTCCAGGACACAGCGAGCTGCAGGAGTGTCCTCTGGCTCCTTCCTCACGCCCATGGATGTCGGCAGGCGGGTCTCTGAGCTACCGCAGAGCCAAGGCGGGGCTTGGTCTTGCTGGTGAGCGGACTTTCTCTTGCGCAGTCGGCCGGTGGCTCTTCGCAGGACGCCTCTGTATTCTGGCTTCCAGAGGAGATGCCTGGCCAGCTCCAGATGAATCGGAGCTTGTCTTTGGGAACTCACATGCCACTCACAGGACTACGTGTTGCCATAGGCCCCACTGTGGCCAACCGGCGTGTAGAGCCGACAGTGGAAGCTGTACGCTTTTGAAAATGCTCATGCTAAGGAGAAAAAAGACACCAGCATGCCCCGAGGGGGACAGACATGGAGACCAACTCCGTTTCTTTCTGCAATCTGTTCATCAAGAGGTCAAATATATAGAATTTACATCTCCTTGGAGAGAAACCTTTAACAGCCACTTTGTGCATCCTGATTTCTGTTTCGATGTTGACAGTGTGAGATAGATTAAAAGCTCCAGAAATACAGAGTTCAGAGCAATGGAATTCACCCTAACAGGCAGGTAGGATCCGAGCCGTAAAGTAACCTGCTCCGTCTATCATGACAAAGTTCAACCTGGGCAGGGGCTGAGCCGGAAGGGAGCTTAGTGACGGGAGAAGCACAAAACGCAGGGTCAGGACCGGAGCGCCTGTGGGGCGACAGGCGGCGGCTAGCACTCTCTGCGTGGTACTGATTAAGGCTTTGACAGCTGATCCTTTACATTCATACATACATATATACAGACATATATTATTAATAATACTTTGATCTTTTTGTTTTAAGGAAACACGTTCCTATGAATTCCTTTTCCTCTTCTTTGTATTATTCTAGTTTTTAGTCCTAGCCATCACTTTAATTGGACATCGTCTTCTGGTAGTATATTCTGATATTTAAAAAGTAGAACTTTTAGCCATTTACAAATACGTGGTTTGAAATGATGGTCTACCCCAAGGAAATTTTGGTGCTTGGGATCTATCTCGGCTTTAACTGAAAACACTCTCATGTGCTGCCCTGTGTCCAATAGCAACAAAACAGGACTTACACTTATGTAAACATTATTTTAAAATTATTCCGACATAAATACTCTTTAAAGCTAACATACCACAGCTTTTAGCTTAATGCCCATATATATGCCTTAATGAAATGCCATTCAAAACTACCTCACTGTTTAAATTATACCTCGAGGTACTACAAGCATGTAAACGTCACCCTCTGCGCTTCTCTAGAACAGGTCGACGGTTGTGAATTCAGACTGCAAGTTGGTGACTGAGTCTTCGTTAATCCGAGCAAAGTTACCACTGGGCTCTTCGACCTGTCTGATCTCGGGGAGTTAGTCAGCGACTGGCTTGTTCCACCAGGGCATGACTCTTACACAACTCGGAGTTAAAATTTTCAACAGCGTTCACCCGCACAAGGGACCCGACTGGCCCTCGGGAGAGCTCTCTGCGCACCTCGCCGTGCAGTCTGAACCGGCTGCCGGGCAGTCAAGTCACAGAGCAGATGCCTCCACCGCTGGGGGCGCTGCAGAGCCCGGCGACCCAGGCACGGTGCATCTTCTCAAAGTCAGCGAGCAAAGGAGTATCGGGAGGAGCCGAGACGTTTTCTTCTCAGCACACTGAGGTTTCTCGGCAGCAAATCTCCTGCTGCTCCTTTATGCAGTTAAGAGACGGGAAGCACGCGGGGGACGGGGGAGCCCGTGCTCAGGGAAAAGGCTTGAGGTCTTCCGCCTCACGCCAGTGACTCTTACAGAGATGCCTTTTAGTCCTGACGTCCACATTCTCAGGTCTCTTGGTGACACATCCTGGCAAAGAGAAAGCGAAAGTTTCCGGACAGGGCTGTAACAAATCGGCCACGCCAGGCTCTGATCCTCCTTGCCCAGTGTAGACAGAAGGCAGAGTGGGCTCCAGGGTATGGTCACATGCCCGGCACCGACGGAAGCGTGTTCGGGATAAAGGAACGACCAACGCCAGACTGGCCTCCGCCCCGAGCAGCAAAGGGAGAGAACGGGTAGAAACAAGCACGGCCTGAGCAGGCCGGGCCTCCGAGCCGTCGTCTGCTTCGGGAGCCACCGTGGCAATATTGCAGCCGGAACCGGAAGTACATCCGAGGTCCTATGGGCCAGACCTGGACGCACTCATCCCAGCATGTGCCTTCAAGACCGGATTTTGAGTTTCTGCTTGAAAGAGACACTGCACACTTGTTTCGGGGCTGGCTCACAAGGTGCCGTTGTACAAACACTCCCAGCTCCTGTCCCGCGAGGATGCTGGCACTACTTCCTCATGTGCAGAGCGTCCTGGAACTTGGTGCTGGTGTATCGGGCATGAAAGCCTTTCTTGTTGATCGTGTCATCCGTGCGGAACCGTATCATCAGGGAATCCCCTGCAGAGTAGATTTCCTCGGGTGGCTGAGGAGAGGAGAAGGGAAAACCAAGGAATCTCCCATCAGTCAGCTGTGGCTGCAGCTTACCCGAGGATACCGGGTGGCCAACGGGCAACCCTGCCACACAGCGTCCCTGGCACCAGAGACTCTCCGGGGCACCTGGACAAGCCCCTTTTCAAAGGAAAATATGGCCTATTCTGCTCCAGAGAGCTCCCCGGGCCTTGATTTCCCCAAACTGCTCCAGGTGCCTCACGCGCCCAGAACCTGTCACTGACCGAGTGCACGGAGGCCGGGCAGGCTCCACACGCACCCCCGGGGCTCGCCTCCCACGGCCTGCACCAGAGCTCGCTAAGGCGGGGCCGTCTCCACTTTATGCTCGAGGGAATTAAGACTCCACTTTACAGAGGCGGGCGGGGCCCGGGCTCAGGCCTTTCTGCTGGAACTGTGTGCCCGGCTCACCCGGGTCCCTCTGGCTCCAGCGTTGCGTCGTGCCTCCCAGGAGGCCTAAAGCAGGGACCGGTTTCCGTCCCTACTCCCTATCCAAGGACGAAACGTGGGATGGAGCTACCGCACTCGTCAGGAGGGCTCTGCCGGTTCTCTGGACAGGCCGCCTGGCAGACCCTGGCGGGGCCAAGCAGAGCTTCCCACCCAGCACCCTGCCCAGCCCCCCGGGCTCCCCCATGCACGCCAAGGTTGAAAGGCTCTATTCAAAGCAGAGCTTTGTGTGAGTCACACTCGGTCAGTATGTGCCAGAGGACGAGGGGAGATGAAGAGAAATTATTCAGATATAAATATAATACAATATAAGCCATTATAACTATTTGGATATAAATATGACACACGTATCGGATCATGCGTCTGTTTAACACAAAGAGCCCTGGGGTTCAGAAACGACTTGGCCCAAGTGCAGCCAGTGGAGAAGAAACTCAAGTCATCAGTCCGGAGACCGGGGTGCCGTGACAGGCGAGGCACTCGCTGGTTCGCACATCCACTGGGCACTGGGTGTGTGCCAGGCCCTGGCCCAGGTGCTGGGGAAATGATAGGCAAGACAGGCCTGCCCTGATCCTGGTTGGCGGCCCGGAAAGTGGCGTGAATGAGAAAGGTGACAATGACCTCGAATATAAGCATTGTGTTTATAGTAGAAGAGTGATTGAGGGCTAGGGGTTTAGTTCAGTGGTTCCAGCGTCTGCCCAGCAAGTGCAAGGTCCCGAGTTCGATCCCCAGTAGCACATACCACAGTGCCGGGCATGGTGACTCACACCTGTGATCCCAGCACTCAGGAGGCAGAAGCACGAGGACTGCTGTGAGTTTGAGGCTAGTTTGGGCTCCATAGTGAGCTCAGGGCCGGCCTGAACTATAAAGCGAGACCCTTTCTAGAAAAAAAGGGGGGGATACATAAGTTTCACAGGCATCTGGTTCGAGTTGGGAATATAATTTTAAATATAGTGGATATACAAAAACATAGTTAGATAATTTTGGAAAGCCTGAAAGCCAAATAAAAATGAAGGAGGTGCCCCTTCGCAAAAATAGTAGCAAAGTCCTAAAAGGCAAACGTCCTTCGGCCACTGACTCAGTCCGAGGCTGTCATGGCTGTCCCTGGACACCTCTTGCTGCCCAGGCTCGTCTGGCAGGCGCTTGCTGGGTAGGAGTCGCTGGGGCTCAGACCAGGGGTGTCTCACACCACAGCCCACGCTCTGAAGCCCTGTGCCCCCCACCCCGCATCCGGGACTCACCCCAGAGCCACAGAAGCGGCCGAGCCTGGGGGCCGAGCTGTCATAGCCGTCGTAGGCCTCCATGTAGTCATAGCCACAGCCGGCTTCCTCCTCGACTTCGAAGGTCTGGAACACCAGCTCCACGCCGTAGCCGTCCTCCGCCACCAGCACCCACTCGCAGTGGGCCTGGCTCGGGTAGTTGCTGTCCCCGAACCGGGCATGGGAATACAGCTCCTTGGCCTGCACCTCAGCCTTGAGCCGGCCCCCGCACTCTGGGGTAGAGAAGGAACAGCCGCGTCGCCTCGGCACCGAGACCCCAGGCTCCGCCGCCTCTCGCGGCTTCTCTGAGGGCCTGGCGCGGCTGCAGGAGAGGTCAGGCATCGACCGGCCTCAAGGGCAGGCAGAGACCCTACTCCGCGGCCACCGTTCTGGCGTCTACACTGGCCTCCACCAGCACCGCGCAGCGTTCCCGTGACAGGCCGGTGAGGGCTTCTGGGAAGCCCCGAACACGCTGCTCTTCCCCTCTCCACTCCCCGCGGCCGATCTCCCTGACTGGCGTCTAGCACGAGGCTGGATCCCGACCACTGCACACTCTGAGTGGGAAGCCCGTCAGCTGACTCGCCGTGAGTCCTTTCTGCCAGCAGAGGTGCTAACGCACCCGGGAACTGCAGGTGAGAGCCACAGTTTAGGAGTCTGGGAAGCTACTGCTTTTGTCAGAGAGAACTGACTGCAGGCCAGCTAAGAAGTCCCTGTGGGTGACGCAAGCCTTGGCTTCTGGTTTCTTGCTTGTTCTGTACTGTTTTTACTAGGACAGTAACTGATCAGCCTGGCTCTACACCACTTTGGGTCCCGGCTGTGAGTCCACATATTTAAAACGGACAGACCAGATTAGGAAGCACCCGAAACCCAGGAGGCGAACTCTCCACAGCCCGCCCTCGAGCACCTCACAGCCCTGAAGTGTCTTGATTCTTGGGCCCCAGTTCTCAGCACACCCGAGCCGGGGGAGCTGTCCCACCCGCCTGGCCCGCGCCTGCCCGGCTCTCAGCCCTTCTTCCCGCGTTGGCTCCGGTCCGGAACCTCTTCCAGGTTTCCCTGTCTCGGGGACTTTGCAGTTCCTGAGACGGGACAGCAGCAGAAGGGCAGGAAGACCCCTTTCCCGCTGTCCCACCCACGCGGCCCTTTGCCCCCTCTGCCTTCCCACTGGATCCCAACACGGGAAATTCCAGCGAGTCGGGGGGGGGAGGAGGCTGAGTTTGGGGTACAGGCCTGGAACCCCCAAAAGCAGCTGGGGGCCTCTGCGTGTCCATGTGCACCCCGCGGCCACCCTCCGGCAGCCACTCCCTCCGTTTGCGCTCTGCTCTTAAGTAACAGCGCCCTTAGGGGTGCACATCTCTGGGGCTTCCTTGTCCCTGCGAAGTCCCCACGCCCAGCCGCCCCTTTGCAAACAGTCTTTCATCAAACTCCACAAACAGTGACCAAGTGTGCCCAGCTACTGCGGCACCCAGGCTCCGATCTGTCTGTGGGGACAAAGGGTGACCTCACTAGCCCGTGGCCGCTACACTTTTCTGGGGAGGCCGCAAGTCCTCAAGGCGCCCCAGGGGATCCAGGAAGCGATGAAAGTTTCTGGCTAAGTACGGGCAAGCTGAACGTCCTGGAGAGGCTGGATGCTTTCCTGTCTGACCTGATTTCTGTTTCCGGCTTTGAGAAACAATGAGGAGGGAGGGCTGTTGACAGAGCGCGGGGTCCCCCGAACGATCCCGGGGGCATCTTGGGCACAGCGGCTCCGCCACAGTCCGACTCCAGGATCAAAAAGCCGGCCTCGCCCGGTGAGCACCGGTCCCTGGGGATAACTAGCGCTGCGATGGCCGAAGACAGAGCCGGTCTCGTTATCGGCTTTCTACTTAGCAAAGTAAATACATTCTAAGAATATACACCTTCTTCCAAAGGACCCAATAGAGCTATTGACATTTTCAGTGGAGGAAAACCTAATGCGGAATGGAAACATTTTTCACTTTCGAGAACTGGTGTTTAGAGGGCGAAGGGGGTGTCCTCACACGCAGCTGTGAAGGGAGGAAGGAAACGAGGAAACGAAAAGGGGTGTCCACGTTCAATTTTGTCCAGAGGAGATATCAAAAGAGGATTCTTCTGCCTGTGGCCGCTGGCGTCTCTTTAGTGGGGAAACCGAGGCACACGACCTCCCCTCACCCCGCCTGCACCGCCTCTGCCCCCGCCCGGGCCCGGGCCGAGGCGGCGGCCGTACCTGTGCTGTGCGCCGCCTGGAAGCCCTTCCTCTGCACCGAGGCGTCCGAGTGGAACCTCAGGAACAGGCTGCTGCCCGAAGCCACCACCGGCTCTGGCTTCGTACTGCCGCAGAAGCGGCCGAGGACGGGTGCGAGCGTGTCCGGCCCGTCATACGCTTCCAGGCGGTCGTAGGCACACTCCTGGTGCTGCTCGATCTCAAACTCATTGAACACCTGAGGGTGGAGGAGCGAAAGTGGGCGCGGCCCGCTCTGCGGGGCAGGGCAGGGGAGGGCAGCGCACGGCCACCCCGACGCTCGGTGACGCTGGACAGCGTCTCGCCCCCTCCTTGGGCCCCGAAGAGGCACACGAGCCATGGAAGCTCCTGCTACCCGACGGCTTCACAGAGGGGGCGGTGAGGGTGCGGAGGCCTCACCACCCCGCCCGGCCTCGCGCCCAGCCCTCCTGGCGAAGAGCCGGCAGTCAGCGCCTCCCGGCGGGGCTCCAGGTAATCCTCAGGACCCTCTCGAGTGCCCGCTGGGCACTCTGCACCCTGCGGGTCAGGAGGCGCAGGCAGGGAGACGCTACCCACTGCCCGAGTCACCCCCGGGAGCCGGCCCGTGCCGTGGACGCTGTGGGCTCAGAGAAGGAGGTCCGAATCCCTGCGCTGCAGAGGGCAGAGGGGCAGCGGCTCCTGAGCTGGCGACGCGTGCACGGGGACGGGAGAGGCCCCCGGGGAGGACACGCTCCCGGTGCTGGCGTGCCCAGAGAAGCTGGCATGTCGAGGACCTTCCCCGCGCCAGGCCTCTGTGGGCATCTACTCACTTCTCTGCTCGCGGGGGGGGGGGGCAAGCGTGCAGCCGCCGGTGTGTGGGGGGCACACTGGGTCCCAGAGAGGCCAGCTGACTCGGCAAAGTCCATGCCACTGGAGGCAGACAGAGCTGAACGGCCTCGGATCGCTCTTCACCCCACGCTCTTTTTACTGAAGTGGGGTGCTGGGTAGTGAACCAAGAGCTTCTCATTTTTTATTTTTCATTTTGGGACAAGGTCTCACTAAGCAACTAAATTGCCCAGGCTAAGCTCAAACTCACGATCCTCCTGCCCCAGCCTCCCAGATGTCGGGGTTACAGGCATGTACCACGCAGCAGGCTCCCACCCCACACTCCTCACCATGGCTTCAGTCGCCTCCACCCCTCCTCTCTGGAAGCTGTCCCTGAGGCTGGCCGGCGGGGCCCCATTCAGGGACACACGGCGGCTTCAGCCCTCGTGCGGCTGCGCCGGTGCTGGGGTGACGGCCGAATATCCCTGCGGCACGAAGATGGGACCAGGGACATAGGGAGGGCTGAGACTTGAACCCAAAGAGCACGAGAAAGGACGTGGGGGGGGGTCTAAATTCAAAAGAGGGGCTAGAGAGATGGGCAGAAATCGAGACGGAAAGGCAGAAAGAGAGGGATCCTCGTCACTTCACAAGAACGACAGGCACCAGAAACAGACAAAGCTCTCGCAACCCAGAAGAGAGGGAGCGGTGGACAGGAACATCAGGCACGAGAGGGAAGGGAGGGCAGGGGCACGCAGGGGCACGCAGGGGCCCGCGGAGCTGGAGGAAGGACAGTCAGGCAGGGGAAGGGGGAACTCCCAGAGCCCGTGGGAGGCCCTGCGGCTCTCCCCACGCGGCAAAACACAGAGCACAGAGGACATTTCCGCCCCTGCGTCCTGGGGAGGTGTCTTTCATACTAGACACGCGCAGGTGCGTCCACGGATTCCTCATGTGCCTGTTTGAGACTCTACCCCAAGGGGTCGCCATTCCCTCAGTCCGCGCAGACTGTCATTGCCATCGCCTTCCAGCAGATGGCAGCCTGTCTTCCTCGATGCACTCATTTCGCCCTCACCCAGATTCAAGGCTACTCGCAGCCTGGCAGCAGCTCCTGGGGGCTCAGGGGGCAACTCATGCCCTGGCGTCGGAGAGCTACGGGCCCACGCGTGCTCTGGGAGCCCCCTCACTGCCTCTGCCCCTCATGCCTGGCCCTCAACAGTAAACCCTGTGCTACTGGTTACCACGTCCCATGTCCTTCCATCCGCCCTGAATTACCAGTCTTCATTCCCTAAGGCCGATCATGCATCTCCACAGTAAAGTACTCGTTAAAAATGTTTGTCAAGCCGGGCGTAGTGGCTCACGCCCGTCATCCCAGCACTCGGGAGGCAGAGGCAGGAGGATTGCTGAGTTCGAGGCTTGTCTGGGCTACCTAGTGAGCTCAGGGCCAGCCTGAACTACAAAGGGAGACCCTGTCTCAAAAAAAGGAGTCTGTCAAGAATCCACGGCATTCTGTAGTGGGCAGGGGGTTGGCTTTGATCTGGGCGTCCCTGAGGAGACTCCCGGGACAGGCTCACCTCTGCCTTGAATAACCATGCGTGGCGTACGAGACCACACAACAGAGACACGGGTAGGGCTTTAAATAAAGACTCGTGAGGGGCTCGTCATTCTTTAATTTGAGAATCAGCATCATGTTCCTGTGGTTAGTGGGGGGAGTGAGCTGTGGAAGAGCATGTGCGCATTTCCTCGGTGAGGCTGGAGTAATGAAACGCGCTGCGCTTCCCCTGCCCGTCCGTGCGCTGTGCACGGCACGTTCTCAGGGAGATTCGGAAGAGCATGTGGGGGTGAGCCGTCATTTCTCTAGTAGGACTTACGATTCTCCCTTTCAGTTGTCTACTTGACACATTTCTTAAGTTTGAGAATGTAAAGTTTTGTCACAAGAGCTGGAAACGGTTGAGTCTTGAGCAGCATTGCTGACCCATGTGGTGGGCACTGCCAGGTGCTGGCACCACTGTGAGCAGGTGGCACCGCTGCGAGCCATGGAGAACCCCACAGGCAGCCTCGCTCGCACTCCCTCTCTCGAGAGGGAAACTGAGACCCGCAATGTGGAGTAACTCCCCGGATCTCAGAGCCAGAGGGCAGCACAGAGCCGCGAACTCCTGTCTTCCTGACCCCGAGGCCCACGCGCTTTACAAACCCCTGAAGTGACTCACGAGCTTCACCCGGTGGCCCGCCGTCGAGGAGATGTTCCAGGTGCACTCCCTCCGGCTCGGGTACTTGTCGGGCCAGCTGGGGCTCGCCAGGGTCCCCTCTGCACTGCGGACCTTGTGCGCGCAGCCGGCTGGGGGTGGGGACACAGACAGAGAACTCACTCCTCTGTGCGCAGCTCTGAAGACACATTCCAGGGGAGTCTCTCGCCCTGCCCCTCGTGCGTCCCAGGGTTCCCTGCGGGGGAGCGGCCAGGCCGCACGGAGTGAGCCTGGTGCGGGTCAGCCGATCCGTTTGGACTGGCCGTACGGGCTCAAGAGCCGGGTCACCTTTCCTACTGCTCACAGTGCACTTCCCGGGGGCGAATGCGGTGGGGGCAGTGGGAGTTCAAGGCGCAGGCCCTGAGATGCAGGAATCACCGTTCAAATCTGGGTTTTGCCATCTGCAGTGCGTAGGGTCCTGTGGGGAACGGGGGACTCAGGTCCTTCGTTATAAGAGAGGTAGACGCCTCGTGTGTTGGGTGAGAGACAATACAGGGGCCCGGCGAGCGCCGGCCGCGGTGAGTGCTCACAGGCCTCCTCTGTCGCTACGCCTCTTGGCCCTCTGGGCCTGTCAGGTTTTCAAAGAAGCATCTTTTGGTGACGAGCTGTTTTGTCCTAGTTACAGTGCTATGTTTCGTGCAAAGTGTGCTTCCAGGGCTGGCGCAATACCCATGGATTTTGTTGTTGTTGTTGTTGTTGAGACAACATTTCATTATGTAGTAGCCTGAAACTCACTATGGACCCCGGGTTGGCCTCCATCTCGTGGCGACCCTCCTGCCTCAGCCTCCCAAGGACTGGAATGACAGGTACCCACCACCACACCCAGCTGATACCTGGCATTCCTGAACAATATCTAGAATTTGTCTTCCTCTGTAAGAGCACCGTGGTTAACATTTACTAATCCTTATTTAATCCTTCTCATTTCCAAAGAAAAAATAGAAGAGGCCAATGATCTTCATCTCTTCCGTCCCCCTCAGCTTTCTTTGTGGGGCTCCTGGCTGGACCGTGTTGAGCACAGGGGCACAAGCTTCCCCCGCCGGGCAGGGCAGGAGCAGAGGGAAGCTTTCTCCAGCACTGGACGGCGCAGAGCACAGGCTCTTCCCGACCCTCCCTCCGAGGCCTTCGAGCGACAGTGACCGTCACCGTGACCCAGTGCTCAGTGCCTGGCGTTCACTGCCGTCTGAGGAGCGTGGATCACACTGTCTCTGAAACGCTGCCAAAGCGTTCTTACTCCTAAAATAAAACCTTCAGAGAGAGAGTTATCCCGCTCTCAACGGAAGAGGGACAGGCTCGGAGAGGCTCGGTGACTTGCTCACAGTGAAGTACAGTCGGTACGTGGCAAAGCGAGGATTCGGGCCTCGGCAGCGCGACCCCGGAACCCGCAGACTTAGCCACTGGGCCGCAGTCCCCCGCGGGCAGCGCCTGCGGCCCGACGTGCACTGCCAGGCCCGGGCCACTGGGGGCGCTGCGTGCAGCACGGGGCCTGGGGAGCCGCCCGACAGCGGCAGCCCTGGGGGTCACACTCACCCTCCTTGCAGTCACGCGCGTTGTCGTGGAGCCGGTAGCCGTTCAGGCACTGGCACAGGTAGCTTCCAAGCGTGTTGACACACTCGTGCTGGCAGCCGCCGTTGTCCTGGGCACACTCGTCCTTGTCTGGGGAGACCGAGGGCGCTCCTGAGAGGAACTGCCGACTCGGGGCCCCCCGAGGGCCCAGCCCCTTCTCGCAGCAGGCTTGCTGTGTCTCGTGGGCGCGTTGAGTTCCCCCTGCGCCTAGAGCACTTTCAAGTAAGCAGCTATAACCTCTGCCCCTCTCGGCCAGAACCGAGGCGCACCTCGCGGGACGGGCTGGGGCCTCCCGCCCGGAACCTCTCGCCATGTTGAGCTTGGGCAGCACCTACCTCTGGGCCTCGGCGGCCTCGCGGGCAGAACGGAGCAGTGACGGCGTCCTCACCGCAGAGGGCGTCGCGGGGGAAGACGCGCCGGGACAGGGGAGCGCGTGGGGCGTGCGAGCCCCACGCAGGGCTGCCTCGTAAGGCGCCACCGTGTGTGCGCCCCGGCAGCGGCACCTGCTGCCCTGGGCATCCCGGGCTCAGCCAGAGTGGCGCCCACTTCGTCTGCAACAACCAATCGGTCTCCCCTTCTCCGCCAAACGACCCCCCCAAGATGATTTCAAGGCCAGTCGTGCCGCCTCCCTCTCCACCTCCGGCCCACTGCGGCTTAGCCACCGAGCACCGCGCAGTGTGGCTGCGCTGCGCCCTCTCACGTCACGGGCCGCTCAGGACCCTGAGAAGGCGGGGCAGCCAACACCGCGCAGGCGCAGCCGCCCCTCCCGCCTGCTCTGCGGGACGCGGGCACGCCTCTCTCGCTCCGACCCAGTCCCGTCCTTGGGCTCTGTGTACAAGCACGGAACTCCGAAGGCCTGCTTTCTTCCTCCCCGGCGGCCCCCGAGCCATGCTGCCCTTCTGGCCCACTTCCACACGGACAGCCACGGTTTGGTCGGATGATGTTTTGGGGTGCCCCGCCCAGGAACCGACAGAAGGACCCATTTGCTGCCCCATGAGGTCTGTCTTTAGCCAGCACGAAGGCGCTTAAAGACCCGGTCTCACCCAGCTGGGCTCACCAGATACTCTTGGTTTCCCGGCCTGGGCCTTGACTAGTCCCAACTCAGCCGAGATGCTGAACACAAGCTGTACGGCCTCTTCCTCGTGGGAGCTTGGCCAGCCCCTCCCATCCCGTAGGACCTGGCCCAGGCCGTCACCCAGCCCGTCAAAAGCCTTTAGCCTCTGCTCCAGACAACCAGGAGCTTCTGTCTTCTCCAGACATCGAGCCTGGTCACACCGGCCTACCCCATCCTGGCCAGTGCTGGGACCTCGCAGGTGAGTTTCCCCAGATTCCTGAGCCGGAATATGAGCTTATCTAGCGCTAGGGCACATCCCTGGCAACCTCCCTGAGCCTAGCACTGTGCTGTGCCCACGTCAGACACCGAGTAAAGCACGATACGATCCCAGAGACAGAACTCCAGGCACCTAGCAATGCATAATTGGCTTGCTTCTACGTTAAACACTAAGAATAGAGAAAGAATCACACAACAGCTCCTGCTCTTAAATAGTTCATGCTCCGGTCTGATGCAACAAGCCATGTGATTTGTGGGGCCCAGCACAAGATGAACATGGGGGTCCCTTTTCCACAAACTGTTACGAGTTCGAAGATGGCAATACTAAAGCCTTCATCCAGCCTTGAACTTGAACTCGAGCTCTCAGAATGTGGCCCTGTACGACTGCCCAGGCCGCAGGCCCTGAAGCAAAGAACCCTCATGGAAAGGAGCCTGCAGTGCTGCAGGAACCCTGGTAAAAGAGCAGTTATGTGCTGGAAGGGGTCAAAGCAGATACAGACCCAGGGGCTCTCCGGGTCTAAGTGGGGTTTTCTGAGTGAAGGGAAGAAAGGATCTCCCCAGGAGAGGGACCATCATGGGCCGTGACTCATGCCTTCAATTTGAGAATGAGGGTTCCACGTGCCGCTGGAGGGAAGGAGTTGAACTGTGCTCCCCAAAACGGACAACCACGTGTGACCTGGGAATGTGACTGCATTTGGAATAAGGTCTTTGCTAAAATAGTTAAGGACCTTCAGATAAATCATCTTTGATAAGTTGGCTTAATTCCAGGGACTGGAATTCTCATAAGAAGAAGGAAGGAACAGAAAAGAAGAGCCGTGTGAAGAGGAAGGCAGTGAGGCAAGCACAAGCCAAGAAATGCCACGGCTTCCCAGGGGTCACTGAGCCAGGATGGCAGGCGGAGGGGTTCTTCCCTAGACCATCCCGAAGGAAACTGGACCTGAATCCCTTCTTGGTCCCAGAACTATAAGAGAATAAAATCCTGTTGTTTTAAGCTACCCAGCAGGTGCTAATGTGTTATGCTCTAGGAAACTCATGCAGCCATCACTATTTTTTAAAAAACACAAAAGCCCTCTGAGTCCAAGCACACCACCGCCAAGGCAGATGTACTAGGAGAGAAACAGGAGCAGGCGGGGAGGGGTTGGCCAGGGACCCCAGAAACTGGAGCCTTTGGGGCCGTCCCACCTGCAGGCTCAAGGCCCCATACATCCACATACCTGAGAAGAAGTGGGCCCGGAAGCCGCGCTTGGAGATGGTGTTGTCAGATTTGAACTCCACACGCATATTATTGCTCTGTGAGGTGATGACCTCGGGCGTCTCAGAACCGCAGAACTTGCCGTGCAGCCTGGCATCCGGGGACAGGCCGCTGCGCACCTCCACGAAGTCATACTTACAGGCCTGCGAGGGAGCCAGGCAGAGAGCACGCCCTCAGCCCGGAGCTCCTGCCGGGAGCTGTGCGCTGCATGGAGGTCGGGGGCCGGAGCGAGGGCTCCCGTGCATCATGCGGTAAGCTGTGCAGAGCTCAGGTGGGTGTCCCTGCCTGGCCCGAGAGGTCAGGCTCCAGGGCTTGTGTTCCCCTCACTGGGAAGCATGGCTTCTCCTCACTTTCTGTGTTAGATTTCCATATGATATTTTGCTTAAAGGAAGGGCCCCACTGCTAGAACAAGGAGGAGGAGGTGGAGCGGCAGGAGAGGGAGAGAGCAGGAGGAAGGAATGCAGGGAAGAAATTTTGCAAACCACTTTACCACCTAGCTCCATATACGCTCAGGAAGAGACGCTAAAGCTCAGAAGGAGAAAGACACTCACAGCTCATACCTGGTGGAGCCAGATCTAGCATCCGTCTTGCCTACTGTAGCAACAATTTCTCTTAGAAAGAACTGAGCTGCTAAATGGTATAATCAATTTGGGGTGAGCCCCTCACTGCCACTGGAGACAACATGTACCAAGGTTACGGGTGGTAACACCTTTTCTAGGTGCCCTGAAGGGCTGGATGGTCAGGTGAGGCCGAGCCAGTGCTGTTTTCATGGTGAGAACCTCTCTGCAGCTGGGGTAAAGAAAAGGGCAACACGGCCAAGTGCCTGACTATCCTGGGGGGGCTCCCGCGGCCCCCAGTGCAAACAGAGGGCAACTGTGACTAGCAGTCCGGCTGGAGGTGCTACCTGGGCTGCCCCTCACTCGGCCACCCATGACCATCCCAAGACAGGAGCAGACTGTGCCTAGCACCCTTCTCTCTGGCTGGCCCCTGGCTCCTGCATTCCCCACAGCCGGACATGGACCCCTCGGCTCTCTCTACAGAGTGCAGGCCTATCCTCCCTCCACCGAACACCTCCATTCGTATCCAGGCTCTCTTTGGATTTACCGGTGGCATCAGGGGCTGAGGTTCTTCACCTGCACAAGGCACGAAGCCAAAGCCCCTGGATAAAATGCTTCCCAGACTCTGCCAATTACCATCCGGTGAGTCTCTGGAAGTGGTAGTTCCAACACTAGTGCCCTTATTCCCTGGTCCCCACCTCTGAGTCACAAGCCCTGTCAGACTGCAGACATACGTCATTGCCTTCCAATTCAAAGACTTCGAACTGCAGTGAGATGCGGTATTGGATGGGGGCCGCCACCTGCCAGACACAGTTCTTGTTTGTGGGGTATTCTTTCGGCCACCCAGGGCTGGTGATGGTTCCGTTCAACTTGGTAATGAACCCGCCACAGGCCACTGCATGGGAGAAGGAGAAAAGAGTCATTTGGTTTTAGTTCCAAGTGACTGCAATTTCCCCCAAGCAGTAATAAGCTCTGCTGTTCTTTAGTAATAATGAAAAAAATTCAGACAATCTAAACTGATTCAGTGTCCCATTTTCTAGCTTGATTGCTCAACTGAGGTTTAGAAGGACAAAGTTGGAGATAAGTCTTTCCTGCTTTTAAAAATGACAGTGGTGGACTTCCAGAAAGATAGCAAAGTGGTGAGCAGCAAAGAAAGACTCTCATTGCAATTTATCTTTCCCAAATCAGAATATAGCTGTGTGAGGGGGGGGGGAAAGGAGGGAAGCAGGTTCCCAAAATCTAGGAAGCATGTGAGGCAAGAAACAAAGAGAGTGGTGGTAGGGACACTACTGAAAAAAGATAAGAGCTCTCTTCCCGAGCCAGCTGCAGGATCACCACACGGTGTCCTCACATTCCAGCTCCCTGACCATTATAATGAAAAACCACCCACTGGGAGAGTGAAGAAAACATAGGGACTACAACTATCAGTGAGTTCATGGGGCCTGTGCTACCTACAGGGGGAAAGGCGACAGTACTTTCAACCCTGCACTAGTTCACTGAGCTGAACTCAGGAATCCAGACTGATCCTCAGGGCTCTGTAGCTGTCTTCCTGTGACTAGTTAACTCTGATCTGTGTGCTACTGTCCATAGTGTCTACAGGAGACAGCAGGTCCATGCCTTAAAGGGACTTTTGGTATTGTTTTTGGGTTTTTCTGGATTTTGTTGTTGTTGTAGCTATTGTTTCTTCTTTTTTCTCTTTTTTCATTTTTCTTTCTTTTTCTATTTTCTGCACTCTCTTTTATTCTCCATTCCTCTATTTTCTTATTACTGAGTCTGTCCAATTTTGGGCTTTTTCTCTGCTCAACTGCTCTTATTTTTACAGAGAGAGAAAAATAGTCCCCTGATCACTTGCTGCTGCTGCTGCTATTCTTCTTCTGTGTTGATTTTTAAAATGATTTTATTGGTACATTTAATACATACAATATGATCACATTTAACACTGATAACTTCTATCTGTACACGACACATCTTGAGTCTCATTTTTTCCTTTTCCCCTGCCCTTCCTACAACCTCTGCCCCTATATACATAAGCTTTGTTTCCTTTTTCTTTTCTTTCTTTTTTTGAGACAGGGTCTCACTATGTAGCTCAGGCAAGCCTCGAACTCAGCAAACCTCCTGCCTCTCCCTCCTGAGTGCTGGGATTATAGGCTTGAGCCACCAAGCCCAACATTTGTGGTATGTGGTACTGATTGCCAGTGGGCATGAGTCACCATGCTCAGTACTGCTGTATATTGTTACCAGGTATCAAACCAGAGACCTTGTGCTTGCTAGGCAGGTGCTGGATCCACTGAGCTAAATCTCTGGCCCTGTTTCCTTTTTGTAAAATCAAGTTTTTTCTTTCTTTTTTTATTTCTCACTACCCATCTTTTCCCTTCACTTTTCCTTTTTCATATTGTCTTCCTATTTCATGTTCCTTTTCTTCTTTTGTTCCTTCGTCATCTCTTTTCCTCCAGTCAGTATCAGCTTCTAAAGCTTGTACCTTCGGTCCTCCCTACTCTCCCTTTTTCTATTGTAAGAGAATGAACACAATTTCTAGTTGTCCTGATGCTATTAATCTGTTCTGTTTTGAATTTGCCTCTTCTGTCTCTTTTGTCCTCTAGCTTCTATCAGCCTCCCAGGGTTTGTGTGATCTTTATATACCTTCAAACCCTATTTGTAATCTCTCCCTCTCCTACTATCTCTCTACCCCCCACTCCTTGTGACCCTTTATTTCCAAAGGGTGATGTTGCTATACTGAAGGGCCTATGTATTGTAACATATTAGCGGTCAGTTGTAAATTTTGGCATATGGTCACAAACCTAACTTATGAGGTTAAAGGTATCAGAATAGTGTTGCCATAGTTTGTCATTTCCTGTGCTATGTTTGATACTGTTGATGATACTGATTGTATTATTTCACTCAAGGTGATCTGATTGTTCTAAGTACTTTACATGGTGTGCCAGAACTGAGATCACTTAAGGACCATTATAGACCCAAAGAGGACAACCCAGGAAGTAGCTATCTTCTAAGGGTCCCATATATTAAGAAGAAAGAGATTTGTAATAAACATTGCCAGATAGCAGGACAGGAATTAAACCAAAAGCATCAGCAAAGACAACAAAATTGAAATGAGAATAAATTTCAAAATGCAAATACAAAGATCATCACCACAGGGGAATCCAGGGAAAGAGCAAATGGAAGCTCAGTCACCAGGACTCTCTGAGGTAGTAACAAAAGAGGATCTAGTAAAGTGGAAATCAGAAATAATTTCTCAGATAAAAACAGAGATAGTGTCCATAGTGAAAGATATGATTAATAACACTAATGAAGACATTGGGAACATGATAGAATCTCAGATTAGAAAAGTAATGGAATCTGTTAAACACCTTCACACAGATTTCCAAGAGATGAAAAACTCCAAAGAAAGTTTGTGAAATAGGATGAATGAATGTGAAGGCCAAATATCAAGCATGAAAAAGGATTGTAGCCAATAAACAAAAGGAATAATTTATGGAAAATGGCAAGGAACCATGAGAAATTAATCCAGCAGCTCATAGATTATACAAAGAAGAATAAACATAAGACTGACTGGAGTTAGTGAGTAAGCAGGAAACAGTGTGAAAGATCTTTAAAAAACTGTTCACAGACATAATGGAAGAAAACTTCACAAGAAAAGAAAAAAAAAAAAAAGACATACAGATAGTGAGGTATATAGGACTCTAAAGAGCCAAGATCTAAAAACATCTACACCTAGGCATTATAATGATCAATATTCTAGAAATACAACAGAAAAAAAATATTTGAAGCAGTCAGAGAAAAGAAACAAACCATATACAAAAGAAAGCACATCAGAATCACAGCAGACTATTCAATGCAACCACACAAATCAAGGAGAGCCTGGAGTGAAGTATTTCAATCCTTAAAACAACCTCCAATCCAGATTGATGTATCCTGCAAAACTATCTTTTAAAATTTACAAAGAAATAAGATACTTCCATGACAAAGAATACCTAAGAAACTTGACAAATACAAAACTTGCCCTTAAAAACATCCTAAAGAATATCCTGGAAAAAAACAATGAAAATTACAAACCCATGAGACCCAACAGAGTGAACCCATTGGGCCAGACAAGAAACTGAATGGAAAAGGGCAAAAGCAAAAGATAAAAGAGCCAAGAACAGGAAAACATCAGGACAGGGCTAAATCAGTCCATATTAGTCATAATCATTAATGTTAATGGCCTCAATGCACCAGTCAAAAGATAAAGACTGGCAGAATGGACTAAGAAGCAAGATCCTACAATATGCTATATACAAGAAACATACCTAATTCAGAAAGAAATTCATAGACTGAAAGTAAAAAGATGGAAAACAATTCTTCATGTGACAGGAAACCACAAAAAAAGCAGGAGTAGCTGTCTTATTTGCAGACAAAATAGATTTCAAACCAAAACTGATTAAGAGAGACAAAGAAGTTCACTAAATCCTTGTACAGAGAATAATCCAAGAGGAAGACATGACATTCATAAATATATATGGAACAAAGTCTAGTCTGCCCAACTATATAATACAAATAATTATGGACATGAAAAGCCAGATAAGCACTAATACTATAGTTATAGGGCACCTTAATACCCTACTGCCACAAACAGACAGATGGATTGGACAAAATATCAATAACCAAATACTTGAACTGGATAAAACTTTTGAACAGATGTACTTAATAGATGTCTACAGAGTATTTCATACACAAAAGCAGAATATACATTCTTCACAGTTGCCAGTGAGTCATTATCCAAAATCATGGGACATAATGAAAGCAATTCTATGAGGGAAATTCATAGCAGTGAATGCCCATACTAGGAAAACAGAGCAAGCTCAAATAAACAACGTAATGCTGAACCACAAGCTACTAGAAAAAGATAAACCCAAAGCTCATAGTAGGGAGGAAATTAGAAGTATTAGAGTAGAAATTAATGCAATGGAGGCTAAGAGAATGATACAAAAATCAAAGAATGGAAGAGTTGGTTCTTTGAAAAGATAAATAATTGATAAACCCATAGCTAACCTTATCAAACAAAGGAAGGAAAAGGCTCAAATCCATGCAATCTGAAATGAAAAAGGGGGCCGGGCATGGTGGCTCATGCCGGTAATCCCAGCACTCGGGAGGCAGAGACAGGAGGATTGCGGAGTTCGAGGCTTGCCTGGGCTACATAGTGAGCTCAGGGCGAGCCTGAACTACAAAGCAAGACCCTGTCTCAAAAAAAAAAAAAAAGAAAAAAAAAAAAGAAAAAGGGGAAGTCACCATATATCCAGCAGAAGTCCAGGTGATAATAAACACCTACTTTGAGAATCTGTGCTCCAATAAGATGGAAAACACAGAAGAAATGGACAAATTCCTAGACAGATATGAACTTCCAAAGTTGAAAGAAGAAAATTTTAAAATGCAATTTTAAAAAGGCAGCATCAATCTGTAAATTTGAAAACATAATTAAAAACCTACCAACAAAGAAAAGTCCTGGTTCTGATGGCTTTATTGCTGAATTATATAAAACTATAAAACTTTTAGAGAAGAGTAAATGGCACTACTTCTCAAATTTTTAAATGAAATCGAGAAGGAAGCAGTACCCCTAAATTCATTCCTGGAACCAACCATAAGCTTGATTCCAAAAGCAGAGAAAGACCCAACCAAAAAAAGAGAACTACAAGCCAATCTCCCTAATGAACATACAAGCAAAAATCCTCAATATACTGGCAAATGGAATTTAGAGGGTCATCAAGAAGAACATACACTCTGACGAAGTTGGAGTCATCCCAAGGATGCAGAATGGTTAAACGTACAAAAATAAATTAATTAATGTAATGCATTATATTGACAGATTCAAGGACAAAAACAATATAGTCATCCCGATAGATGCAGGAAAAGTGTTTGACAAAATCCAACACCCATTCGTGATCAAAACGTTTCAAAAATTGGAATGGATGGACTTTATTTCAACCTGATAAAAGCTATCTATGAGAAACCAACAGCCAGCATCATATTAAATGGTCAAAAACTGAAACCTTTTACACTAAGATCAAGAACAAGATAAGGAGTCGACTTTTACCACTCCTGTTCAATATAATGCTGGAAACATTACCCACAGCAATTAGACAAGAGAAAGAAATAAAAGGAATAACAATAAGAAAGGAAGAAGTTAAGTTGTCATTATTTGCTGATGACATGATACTCTATGTAGAAGATCCTAAAAACTCAACTAGAAGACTGCTAGATCTTATCACCAGATTTAGTAGTATAGCTGGATACAAGGTTAACATTCAAAAATCAATAGCCTTTGTATACACGAAGAACAGACTCACTTAAAGAGAAATCAGAATCGATTCCTTTCACAATAGCATCACCCAAAATGAAATAACCAGGAATCAATCTAACAAAGGAGGCGAAAAAACTTTACTCTAAAAACTTCAACACTCTGAAAAAGAAAATGGAAGAGGATATCGGAAAATGGAAAGACATCCCTTTTTCCTGGGTAGGAATAACCAATAATGTCAAAATGGCTATATTCCCACAACTACTATGTAGAGTTAAATCAATATCAATTGAAATCTCAAAAGCGTATTTCACAGAGTTAACTAAAGTAATCCAAAAATTCATATGGAACCAGAAGAGACCTATACTTGCAAAAGCAATTCTAGGCAACAAAGAAATGTCAAGGGTATCACAATCCCCAACTTGAAACTATACTACAAGGCTACTGGAAAAAAACAGAATGGTAATGGCAAAGAAACAAGCCTGAAGATCAGTGTAACAGACTAGAAGACGCAGAAACAACTCCAGATATACTAAGCTACCTCATCTTCAACAAAGGAGACAAACACCCTTAATGGAGAAAAGACAGCCTCTTAACAAATGGTGCTGGAAAAACTGTGTTTCAGCCTGCCAAAAACTAAAGCTAGATCTAGCTCTTCACCGTGCATAAAACTAAAATCAAAGTGGATTAGAGACTTGAATATTAAAACAGAAACACTAAACCTGCTGGAAAACAGGTTAGATAGAACTCTCAGAGATACTGGCATAGGGAATGACTTTATGAACAAAGACTCAGCCACATGGGAACTAGCACAAAGAGTCAATAACTGGGATTTCATCTTATTAAAAAGCTTCTGAACAGCAAGAGAAACCAGAAACAGAGTGAAAAGGCAGCCTACAATATGGGGGAAAAAATTTACCAGTATTTTCTCAGACAAAGAACTACTATATATAACAAAGTATGTAACAAAATTTTAAAAATCAGTCCTCCAAATTTAAAAACCCAGTTCAAAAATGGGCATCTGAAATGAACAGATATTTTTCAGATGAAGAAGTAAAGGCAGCTGAGAAACAGATGAAGAAATGTTCAACATTGTTGGGTATTCAAAAGATGCAGATGAAGACAACATTGAGATTCCATCTTACTCCCAAAAGAATGGCTGCCATCACAAAATCAACCAACAACAAATGCTGGCAGGGCTGTAGGAAGAAAGGAAGCCCTCTTCACTATTGGTGGGAATGTAGACTGGTGCACACTGGATATCAATGTGGAGATTCCTCAAAAAACTAGGATTAGAGGTCCCATTTGACCCTGCTATTTCCCTGCTAAGGGAAACCATACTACAGTGACATATGTACACCCATGTTTATAGCAGCTCAGTCTGTAATAGCTAAATCTTGGAAACAGCCCAAATGCCCATAACAGAAGACTGAATAAAGAAGTTGTGTTTTTTTAATTAAATGAAAAATTAGCCATAAAGAATGATAAATTTAAGTCATTTATACTCAAATGGCTATACCTTGAGGAAATACTCATAAATGAAATAAAGATGTGTAAATACTATATCATTTTTCCAGTATGAGAAACTGAAGATACAAACGAGTTCCAAAATGTTTGATAGGCATAGTGAAACAAGAAGAAAATGTTCACAAGGAAAAGGGAAAAGAAGGAGTGGGGGGTGGGGAAATGGGAAAAAATGAGAATCAAGATGTGTCATGTACTAGTACAAACTCTCCATGTTGAATGTGATCATAATATATATATAAGACATACAAATAAAATCAATTAAAAAATGACGGTGCTGCATCTGACCTGTCCTGAGACCTGGCCTTTGTGAGCAGGGAGATTCACACCGTTGGGTGAGGTACACAGGAGCAAGGGGAAAGGGACAGGTGAAGCGAGTGGCCAGTGGAGTCCCACCAAAGTGCTCACACATTTTCTGTGATTTTATTTCCAACCTTAAAACTCATGTGAGTTTTAAAAGGTCACAGCAGAAAATACACTGTGTCCCCCACAGTTTCTAGTATGGAGTCTGCAGTCAGGTGCTTTGCTCACATTTATGACTGTTATTAATTTGCTCCTGTCTTCAAGGGTGGATCTTCTGCAGCACCTGACCACTATTATACCCAGCTAGTCAGCTGCCACCTCTGCCCACTCCCCCATGCCCTGTCACTCCAGCTTGACAGGCCCAGCACCAACCTTCACATGTCTTCTTGTCCACAGCCAGCTCGTAACCAGGGTCACAAGCACACTTGTAGCTGCCAAGTGTGTTCACACAGCGCTGCTCACACCCACCATGGTCTGGCCAGGAACACTCGTCTACTTCTGTTGGGGAGGAAAGGCAACTTCAGTCAAATGGCTGGTGGTTGCCTGGTTTCCCCAGCCCTTCTACAGCCCAGGGGCTCCAATGCACACTCTCTAAGAACCAGAGTGGCTCCTGGTGACCAGCCCTCAAGGAATTACTTGTCCACATTTGAAAAACTGGCAGCAGCTCCAGTCAAGTGTGGGATCCTGTCAACACAAGAATACCTGGACGGCCAGAACAGGCTTCTCCAAGGGCACTAGGCCTGCAGAGTCAAACTCAAAGAGGTATCATGATGGCGAAATCCAGGTCTGGCTGAGCCAACTGCACTGCACGCCAGTCTCCTAGGTCCTGAGAGAGCCACTAGGCCTCGGTAGGCTAAGTTGAGACCCAAGCGAGTGTGAGCTGACAGGCACGCCATGGCCGGAGATTGCCTGGTCCTCCCCAGTGTTGGGCCCCTCCTCTGACAACCAGAGGCCAATCCCCAATAGCCACTGCAAACCCCTCCCACCACTTGTGCTATGTAACACCCTACACTGTATTCATTAAACAGAAGTGTTCCAGAAACATCCCCAGCGTGTGTGTGTGTGTGTGTGTGTGTGTGTGTGTGTGTGTGTGAGACTCTGCACCTCACCCTCCCGTATGCAGCTCCATGACAACTGACGCCCAAACATGGGACCCTTGGGTAATCCTTCGCCTACCCTCTCCAGTGAGTGCCCCCCCCTTCGTGGGGAATTCCTCTTTCACTCCCTGAGGCTCAGCAGGCCATGTCCGTCCCTGCAGCTCAGCAGGCCGCTTCTTTAATGTGTGGAACCCCCCTTCTACCTTCCTTCCACCAACTTCACCTCTCCAAGTATGGGAAATCTCCTCTACTCCTCTGTGCAATCCAAGATGGCACCTGTGTCCCTTCTCTTTCAGCCAACGCAGAGGCACGACCCCAAGATGGTGCTGGCACCTCACCTCTTCCAGCCGACACACAGGCACTGCCCCCTACCGATCACCGCCCCCCCTTCTGCTCCACCCCTCGAACTGTGCCACCTGCGTGCCGTTTCAGACCCTCATCCCCAGCTGCCAGAGGCGATGGCAGAGGCGATGTCCGTGGGGCTGTGGCTCCTGCTGCTGCTGCTGCTGCTCGGCTAAGCCCCTCTCAAGGGACGCCCACTGGGAGCGGCTATCCGTGGACCAGCCAGCCGGGGCCCTGCTGCTCTCCGAGCGCGCCCTGCGAGACACACCCAGAGAGGCGCCCAGCTTCCACCTGGGCCAGCCCCTGCACAGCACCTGCCACAAGCCGCTTCCCAAGAACGACTGGATCTGCGCGGAGGACACCGGCCTTCTCTACCTCAACCGAGCCTGGACTGAGGGAGCAGCTCAGCCTGCAGAATGGTGGCTCCCTACAGAAGACATCGAGCCCTACACTGCCACCCAATCGACCCAATGAGGAGGCTCTCACTTCAGGAGCAGCCCAAAAACATCAACGCCACCCAGCACCATGATGCCCCAATAAGGTCTTATTGGGAGATAGCGAGATATAAAGGACCTCCATGACCAAGCTTGTGCTTTGGCCCCTCCGGGCACCCCCACCCCCTGCCAGGCCCATGCTGGGGGCCTCCTCTGTGCTGGGCTCACCGCCAGCTCCCAGGCCGCAGTCACGCAGGTATGAGCCCTAGTTTCCAACCCCTCTCTTCTAGTCAAGATCGACTAGAATTCCTCCTTCCTCGCCCCTTTGGCAATGACTCCTCCATTTACCTTGTAGTCGCCAGTGGCATTCACCCCGAGTCTCATGGAATACTTCTGTCTCTCCTTCCTCTGTCTACTTTTCTACCTCACCTCCAATTGACTCTTCCTCCACTCCAGCAAACTAAAGACCAACACCACTGACCCATCTTCCTTGCTCTTGGGGCCAGTGCTCCCTTCTCCAGAGTCTCTGGGATCTCCTGCTTGTGCGGTGACTCATACTATGTGTCCTGTACCCCCAACTCAACAATTCTGTCTTTCAGCACCTGTGTGCCTACCCTTTACCAAAGACTGGTTGGACAGTGATTCCCTGTTTCACCTTATGCTTCACCCATACAGAAAATGTGATGTAGGGGCTTCGGCCATCATCGCCATCATCGTGTCCATAGTTACCGCAGTCTCCACAGCCGCCACTGTTTCAATCACCTTGCGCAACCAGGTTGCCACTGCAGCTGCTGTGGATCAACTTGCTCAGAATACTGTACGTGCCCCTGGACACGCTGCAGCTCTCTTCCATGGCACCTGTGCTGCCACTGCCCACCTACAGTCCCAGATGGACTTAGTCCGTCGATGTGGTTAACTTTAATAACGTCTGGGGCTCCATTTGGGAGGGGTTCACAACGGGCTAGTCCAAGTTAAGTTCATGGACTTGCAGGCTAATTTTAGGGTCACTCTATCTGACCAAACCCATAAAAATGTCATGTGGTTGGCAGAGGCCAAAGAGGGGGGAGGAGAAGATGGCGAAATCCAGGTCTGGTTGAGTCGAATGCACCACGCACCAGTCTCCTAGGTCCTGAGAGAGCCCTGGGCCCTCGGTAGACTAAGCGAGCGTTGAGCTAAGGAGCACACCACGACCGAAGATTGCCGGTCCTCCCCAGAGTCAAGCCCCGCCCCTGACAACCACAGACCAATCCCCAACAGCCACCGCAAACCCCTCCCACCGCTTGTGCTACGTAACGCCCTGCACTGTCTTCGTTAAACGGAAGCGTTCCAGAATCCTCCCCCAGAGTCCGGCGCGTGTGACTGTGCCTCACCCTCCCGCGTGCAGCTCCATGACAACAACGGCGTCGTGTAGCAGTACGTAGGAGAAGCTGCAAAAGCTCTCCTGAGATTCTCTCGGCACCTCTGTGCAACCCATTTCAGTGCCGGGAATCGGGGATTTCTCTCTCATCAGCAGACCTTGCAGAAGCGCTCCGTGAAGGGTTACGGTGGGAGGCAACGTGTTCTCTAAGGATCAGAAGCAGAGCCAGTCACGCGGTACTGTTGCAGATATCCTTCAGAAGGGGGCGGGGTGGCAGCCCGGGGGCCTGTGGGACTCGCACCAACCAGCCTGCAGGGCTGCGGTCCGCGAGGGGAGGGGGAGCCGTGAGTGTGTGGGCAGCGCCAGAGCCACGGCAGGATCCCTGAGCGCGTCAGTCTCCGCAGAGCTGAAGGCAAGAGAAAACCAGCACTGGAACTCTTCAAGAGGAGCATGAAAAGAAAGGGGAAAATATCGTTCTGCACTGCCAAGCCACGCTACATCCATCCCTGAAGAGGGCGTGGCCCGGTACCTAGAGGAGCTGGCGAAGAGACAACTAAACTGAACACGGAGACGATCGGAGGAAAAGCAGGGGGAGTGGCGCAGACAGGAGAGGGCCGGTCAGAAACGGGGCAAGCGTGTGGCTGCTCACCGGTCTGAAAGGGCACATGACCCGTGACATAAATTAGGACAGCTCAGAGTTGTTAAAGTCTGTTTGAAAAGGTAGCCAGCTGTCTTTCCACCACAAGCAGGGATCCTTTTTCAATCATACTCCCAAAAGTTCGCTCTTCACCCCTTCTTCACACTGCCCTTTTCCCAGCTTTCTTTTTCTCTTTCTGTTCTTTTCCTGTCTTTCTTGACTGTGCTGCACAAATTCCCACCAACCTGTTTGCTCTTCCCTGGGTAAAGGGTGGCTGTGACCACCCCATAATTTCCCTCAGCGGGGAGTAAACAGAGTGAGGCTGATGATAGGGTGTTCTTGGGCTCAAATGCTTGAATGAATTGGCCTTGGGGGCGACTGGGCTTCGGAGAGATGTTCCAGGCAGGGAGCCGGAAGCCTCCGGGGAATGCTGTGGTGGCCGTGCTGAAATAGTCAACAATCCTGCAATCATCTGTTCGTCACTGCCTTAGGCATCTGCTGGGTTTGGAAAGAGGAGAACATAGGATGAACCCGGGCTTGGCTCGGGTCTCAGATGGATCCACCAGGGGGTCCCCCCGTGAGATTCTAGGGGCTGCTGATGACCTCACCCTGTGAGCCTCCTTCTCACTGTAAAAAGAGAATGATCCCTCCAGTGGGGGTGGACAACGCTGCCTGAGCAGCACCCTGCACATGGTCAGTGCGCAGTGACCATCACTGGCGAAAACCATGAGTGAATTCTGAACTCCAGTGGGTAAAGAGCCCCAATGAGGGGGTGGCAGGAATCCCTGCCTGAGCCTCCAAAGGCAGATGAGAGAAAGCAGCGTGGTCCGGAGGGAGGGAGGGAAACAGGACAGAAACTCCAAGGACGGGCCAGTAAAGGGAGACCGAGGGAGGACACGGAGACACACAGCAGGCTCAAGAATCTGGCTCGTGGGCAGAGGGGGGCTAAGGACAGAATCCACCAAAAGGGGTGAAGGCAAAGGCAGGGGCAGGGAGCCTCTGATGCCCGTGACGCAGTGGCCGTGGCAGGACACACAGGCAAGAGGACTAGTTTCAAGGTGCAGTCTTAGGCGGAAAGAGAACAGAGGGATGGACTTAAGCCTAAAGCAAATGGCACATGATTCTTCTAGAGCCTAGAAGGATTAGGTATTGACTCACAGGGTGGATAAAAGATAGGCTTCACAAGAGCAGCCAGCCATGTGGCCATCACAGCTGCCCTCCAGCAGGCACAAAAGACACCCAAGTGTGCCAGAAGCGCTGCCGCGGCGGGAGCCCAGCTGTCCGCAGCACGTCCATGCGGCCGCGAAGCACCCTCCACTCCCCGCCCACTGGCGTGTGCTTGCTCTGCACCGCGGTGGCCAAGGCCAAACGCTCTGGAAAGATCTGGGAGAGATGAGGGTCAGAGAAGAGGCTGGAATCCGAGTTCCGCGCAGCAGAGCAGGAGCTCTGGCTCCTTTTCATCCTCCAGGGACCGGGTGGAGAAGAAGGGGCCATTCTGGTGTTGCGCTATGAGACCCCTAAGGCAAGATCCCAAACTGTTTCAGAGAAGTTAAGAGACGACAGAGCACATCTCTGGGTTTTGAGGAACGTGCTGCAGCGCAGTGGGCCTCGCCCTGGGGCGGGGACGCAGCGGTCAAGGCGGAGGCCTCACGCTCGCTCTTCGCGGAGGACTTTGCGGCCAGCACGGCCCACACGGCGCTCGAATGCCTCGCCGTCCTCCCGCAGGAACCAGGGTGCAAGGTGCTCCGCCTGTTGTCAGCCACTGAGCTGTGAGAGAGGCTGCCGTCTGGCACCAGGAGAGGGGTGCTGAGGCCAACTGGCACCCTGGCCAGTGGCGGGAGCCAGCTGGGCCCTGAGCAAAGCCTGCCGCCAGCTGGCACCAAAGCAAGAGCCTCTGAGTCACTCCCACTGTGCCACAGGCCCAGGGTACGCTCGCTGCTCTTCCGCTGGGACGTCCTGACACGGGAGCCGGCGCGCTGGAGCTCACAGGACCTTCCTGCCGGCCTCGCCAGAACAAGGCTCAGCCAAGGTGCCCGCTGTGATGGTCCTTGCTGTCTCTTCCCAGATGCCTCACAAAGGAGAAAAGCGACAATCCCACTCACTTCTGGTCTGGCCCTTCTCGGCTACAAAGTGCCCGGGGGGTACTTCACTTCACTGTCATTTCCCTGCTAGAGGTCAGGGGCAGATTCCCTTCTCACACTCCACAGCGGAGGACGCGGAGGCTTCAGCACGGACGCGCTGCCTGCCAGGGCGGCGCAGCCTGAAGCAGACTCGAGGGACGTCCAGTCCCTTCATGTGGGGCCCAGCAGAAGGGAGCCCAGAGGAGGCGGAGGGGAGATAGAAAGCGAGGACGGAGACAGGAGCTCCGAGCGGCTCGGCCGGCCCTAGGAGAGAGGGAGGGGAGCGAGGCAGCCGGCCCCGCAGGCACGGCGGCGGGGGAGCGGGGAAGCGGCAGCACTCAGGCCGGAGTCTCGGCTGCAGAGAACGGGCCTCTCCTCCAAGGCCTGCCGGGGCACCGACGGCAGCCACGCTCCCCGGAAGACCCACTGTTCCCAGGGACTCGGAAGCCCACTCTGGAGTCAAGAACGCTGGGTCTGACCGAGCGTCTCGGTCCGGTGCCATCGAGACTTACAGAACAGCAGGTCGTCAAAGCCACGCGGGGCTTGTTCCCCGGCTCCGCTTCCCGGGGTGTCTCGGAGGCTGGGGCTGCTGCCTCTCCAGCCCACACAAGGGCCATCAGAGCTGCGCAGGGTCTGAGCGCTGCAGTCAGACTCGCTCTGGATTCTCAACCTGCCACTCTGCGGTCTCAGTGACCCATGGTCGATCAAGTGTGACCCAAAGATGACCCCAAGGGCTATTCGGAGAATTGAATGGCCAGGTAAAGCAAGTACCTTTCACAGGCTTTAGCACGTGGTAAGTCCTCAATTAATGAGAGCGGCCCTCTAAATGTGCATGTTATCAGTGCTGTGCTCACTATGGTGTAGTTTGACCTTGGAAACCGTAAGCAATTACTAGATCTAATTTCCAAGGGCAGTGTGTTCTGCAGAAGGCCAGGCTGCGCCCTGCCCCGCCGAGTTCAGTGAGGAGTCCACGGGCCTCACCAGTTCCGAAATGGGTCACCGCACCCCCTCTCCAGGGAGTCTTGTCTGTGCCAAGGCTCCATATGGACTCTGTGATTCTTAAACTGGGGGAGCAATATTTCTTCCTGTGACTAAAAGTGGAAACAAACTGCTAATTCATACCCTTGAAAAAATTGGCCGCGAAGCCGGCTTTGTTGACAGAGCCGTCAGACACAAACTTCATCCACAGCCTGTTCGAGCTGGATTTCACATCCTCAGGCTTCTCGTAGCCACAGAAGTGGCCAATCAGGGCACTCTCTTCTGTGGGGCCGTCACGAATTTCCAGGTAGTCGTACGAACAGCTGTCATGCCTTTCAATCTACAGGGAGAAGCAGAGGCCCCTAGTTAATACCAGAGGATGCATATGCAAGATGTTTTTATTTAAACATGGAACCTAAATACCCTCCTCGGAACCTAAGCAGGCTGAGTATGTCCTGAGCTTCCCCAAGCTTTGTTGCAGAAGACAAGGGTGAATCAAACTGAGCTCACACTAGGAGAAGTCGGGAAGAACAGTTCTACAAGACTCCCAGGGTCGCTTTCTCTTGGGGCTGTGAAATGGTCTCACCACGTAGTTTGGGCTGGCCTTGAACTCACGGCATCTTTCCTGCCTCTGCCTCCCGAGTGCTGGGATTACGGTGGGCACCCACCTCCGCCCTCCCAGCTCATGGCACCCATTCCCTTCCTCTGCTCTCTCACTCTCTCCGGCACCTTTCCACAAAGAGGTGAACCTTACTTCAAACGCTATGACAAGTTTGATATAAGCCGTGTCCAGGCCCAGTTCACCACACACTTCCTGCTCAACATGATCTCTGAGGCTCCCGTTTTCAACCCCTAAACTGGAGACCCACCTGGACAGCCCGGAGGTGACAGGCACATCTGTCACTCACAGCTTTGGGCGACATCAGGCTGGGCTCACCTCAAATGCTTGGAATGTGAGTCCCACGTGAAACCCATCCGACACCGCGACCCTCCACACACACTCCTTGGAAGGCCTGTAGTCATCCGGGTAGTTGGGGGACTGGATCTGGCCGGCATCTTTGTTGATGTCTCCCCCACAGGTAGCTTTAGAAGAAGCACAGGAGGAAGGGGCTCCCGGTCAGAGGAAGGTGGTGCCGCTTGTCGCCAGTAGGTGGCGCCACGCACCAACTGTTCCATCCCTCGCCAACAAAGACTGCTCAGACGGCATAAAACGCATGTTTTCTACTCTGAACTTTTTCATATAAAGAAAATAACCCGGTAGAACCCTCGCTATACATCAGAATCACCTGGGAAAGTGCTCCAGCTGTAAGCCTGGCCACACAGGGGCCCCCGTGGTGGGCACAGAGCACCGGAGTCCCCAGGTGATTCTCATGTTCACAGTGAGGAAGGCAGCCACTTCAGATACACACACAAGTGTACACACACTCACACACACACAGGTCAGTTTTTTATGAAAACAAGATTGTCCCCTCCTAAAGGACAGTAATCTGAGGCCAAAAGTTCCCTTATTAATTTTTTAGAAAAGTCTCAGTTTTCAAGCTTATGGGTAGAACTGATAGTTTTTGTTTTGTTTTGTTTTTTATCTGGTACCGGGGATCGAACTCAGGCCCTCGTGCATCCAAGGTTGGCGTGGTACCACTTGAGCTAAATCCCCAACAAAAAGTCTCAGTTTTGAGGGGCAGGATGGGAAGGAGAACGAGCCGGAGAAGTTCAGCGCATAAAACACATAGAAATAGCGAGGGCTGGGGCGGCTGGCTGCCCAGAGCCCGCTCGGCCTGCAGGGTAGCCTCAGAGGCCCTTCTGGGAAGTGCAGCCGGACCTTTCCTGATGTCCAAAGTCTGCTTTTCACGAGCGAAACAGAGGCCTGGTCAGTTCAGCTCCTTGGCTAGGGCTCCAGTATTTCCAGAGACCACAGCCGGGTCCGCAGGGTTTTGGTCCTTGACCTCACCTGCGTGGGAGGAAGCCGACTCCCGGCCGGACAGGCTCCCCTGGGCGGGGGACCGGGAGACACAGCTCCTGAGGTGAGTGCGGCGGCCTCTGAGCTCCACAGGCGGAGGAAGCGGCCTGCGTCCTCAGCGGGCCCCTCGCAGCAACGGCCCCTACCCTGGCTGCCTGGCAAACTGCCGGGCACTGGAGTGAAAGACGGTCGGCAACCGCGTGGGAAAGACAGGCCCAATCAGCAGCCACCCAAGTGGCTTCTTCCCGATGAACAGACCTTCGTACGCCGCAAAGAAACCTCTGCCGGGGACGTTGCTGCTGCTGCGGAACTCCACCCAGAGCCGGCTGTCCGAGGAGGTGAGGGGCTCGGGGACTTTATCGCCGCAAAACCTGCCTGCAACACAGAAGCCAGTCAGAACGGGACGGCGCGAGGCTGGTGGAGCCGGGGCTGACCGGGCGAGGCGGCCCGGAGGGCGCGGGAGCCCTCAGTGCCCGCTGCTCCGGCCACAGACGGCCGAAGCGGGACGGCAGGAGTCACACCGCCCGGGCCTGGGCGGACGCCCGGATTCCAGCGCCCCCAGGGGCCGCCCGGGGCCGCCCCCCCAGAGGGGCGGGAGTCACGGGCTCAGAAGCGCTAAGACGCCCTCTGCGGTGTGTCCCGCGGTGCCCACCCCTCCCTCTGGGACGCCGGACACTCTGCTTCCCTCGCCTCGGGGTGGGAGGCGAGAACTCCGACAAAGAAATCAAATCGTTTTACTTTGGGATGCGACAAGGCCGGTCCCGACACCAGGGGAGACGGCGCCATGGGCCGGCGCGTCATTCCCCGTCCTTGGCCTTAGGTTCCAAGAGTACGAGGCGGGGGCGGGACAGGCACGACAGGGCTCCCTGCCCGCCAAGCTGAGGCCCGGGCGGAGGGGGACACAGAGGTCCAGCTGGGTTAGGGTCCGAGGGGAGCAGAACAGCGTGCCCCTCGTCCCCGGCAGAGCCTGAGGGGCGGCTCCGGATGCCCCTGCCCCTCTCTGGGTCGGCAGTGCCTGTGTGGTTGGTAGAGACAACTCCTGAGACAGGCGCAGAGGCCTCCCGGCGAGGCGGCCCAGCGATGGAGGCCCCGGGGCCCGGGTGTCACCTGCCCGGAGCCCAGGGAGGGCTTCCCGCGCTTGGGGGGGTGCGGGCTGCGTGCCGCTCCGAGTCGGCCTGGGACTCAGGGTTGGCAGCCGTCGCCCCTGCCCCACTAGCGCGATGTTCTGGCTGCTGTCTGGATGTCCCCAGGAGCTGGGTGAAGGCTTGGGGGGCACAGCTGGTGCCCGGGGTTTATCTCCTCCTCAGCCCCTGGCCTTGGCCCTCGGCACCATGGCCTCCGCGCTGCGCAGGTCCTCGGCCGTGCCCGGGCCACGCTGCTCTGAAGCCAGCCAGCGAGGGCCTGAAGCCTGCACAGGCCGTGAGCCAAGACTCCCCTCCTTCAACCTGCAGGTGTCCGTGGCAAAGACACAAGTCATTCCCCCACGAGCGCCCTCTTGCCAGGGAAAGGGCACACAACGGACTGAAATTAGGTCCCTGCTACTAACGGGAAAGAGGGTAATAATCAGTATACACTTTTGTTATTGGAAAAAAACACTCAAGCTTCTTAGACACTTGTGTGCGCGGTCTGAGACCTGGACCCTCTACCGAGGGCAAGAAGAGCGCGGAGCGTCCTGGCGAGCGATGACCTTTGCCCTCTCACTCCTCCTGCAGTAAGGGCAGTAGCCAAGGGCAGGCGCAGCGACGGGGCTGGAGACGCAGCGGGGTGAGTTTTACGGGTCAGTTCAGAATGCAGAGCAGCCGGGTGGGCGTGGCAGCACGTGCCGCCATCACAGCCACTGTGGAAGGCTGAGGCAGGAGGATCGGTCTCAAGTTTGAGGCCAGCATGGGGTACATAGGAAGACGCAGTCTCAACATCCCCCGACACACACACACACACACACACAAAACCCACCAAAATACAGATCAGCCAAAGTCTGCTTCTGCCAAGAATCTACTGTGCGCATCGCTCAACGAATTTCCTTAGTTTGGGGGTGCCCGGAAGTACTAATGGCTAGGGATTTCTTCATAAGGTGATGAAAGGGCTAGGGATTTAGCTCAGTGGTTCCAGTGTCTGCTTGGCAAAGCACAAGGTCCCCAGTTCGATCCATGGTACCACATACCACAGTGCCAGCAGGGGCTCGCACCTGTAATCCCAGCACCCAAGAGGCAGAGGCAGGAGGATTGCGGTGAGTTCAGGACCAGCCTGAGCTACATAGTAAGTTCAAGGCCAGCCTGAACTACAAGGGAGACCCTGTCTCAAAACACTAAAAAAGGTCCACTTAAAAGATATATTGTGGACATTTCTACTGTCGGTACTATGTTTGGCACTGGACAAGCCGCTTAAAGCTGTTTTAATTCTGCTTTATCTTTCCAAGAAGAGTGGGGAACACTGAGGTTGGAAAAGCAGAGGGGCTTCCGAGCGGCCGGCTACACATCCATGCGCAGGGAGAGAGCGCTACGCTCCCCCGCTTCCCCGATTCTGGCCACCTGCAGGCCTTTGGGTTTGGTGAGCTTGAGGTTCAGACAGATGAGAGGAAACTGCTGCTAAGATTTGGCAGGAAAAACCCATCGAAGCCTATAAATTTTCAGTAATGGCTCCTCCGGAGGGGCCAGGGAGTGTCTATCAGAGTTTGGAAAACAACACACAAGCAGGAGGAAGCGCTGTCACCCCCGGGAGCTGGCGCACCGCTCGGCAGCTAGACCCCGGCAGCCCCACTGCCCAGCCCGGCCTCCAGCTCCCGCTCTCTCCTTCTCAAACCGCCGCCCTCACGGCCACCGAGGCAGTGTTTCCAAGGACCGAGGAAGCTTCGCTGTGCAGCCTGAGCGGAGAAGAGCCGCCCGCCCAGGGGTGACAGGACAGCTGTCCCTGCTCGGCGCTCCGCTCGGAGGCAGCGGACGGCGGCTCCGGAGTGTGTGACTGACGCGCAGGGCTGGACCTGGCGCGGAACTCACGGGCCGAGCGCTCTTCTCTCCACTAGGACTCCACCCTTGACCGACGTCTGAGGACTCTCGTCCCCACCGTGACACCGCTAATAAAGGCCCTCTGTCACTGTGCCAGATGCTGTCCCGGCATGCTGCGAGCATTACCTCATCTCATGCTACCATTACCACCAGCTCCACCTGAATGAGGGGCTATTACGAATCTCATTTCCCAGACAAGAAAATTGACGATCAGAGAA